>JAWQRP010003193.1:0-13816 GCA_033557875.1 Quadriops clusia | reverse complement strand
ATTTAATCTTATGATTTCGACATATACATATTATCATGTTCACTAAAAATTTATGCAGCAGTAATATATATAGCAGCGAACAGAAGAACATAATAGTAGTAGAGATATTTTCATATTTTTAATAATTATAAATTTTTAATTGTAAAAATCATTATAAAATTTTCATGTTGCAAAAACTTTCTGCAGATATGACACCCTACGTTAGTCTTAAATTGATCGTTAGAGTAATCGCATTAAAAGAACTGTTATTTCGTCGGCAAATATCAATTTTTGGCATAAATTTGTAAAATGCAAAAACATAAAGAGCCACATTGATTGTTCTTACAAATTTAAAAAAAAATAATGAAAAAGTAAAAAACAGAAAAGTTAACGAAAAGTTTCACTATTCGGCACATGTGTTGTCTAATCATATACCAATGTACTAACACTCAAGTAGACATAATAGACTACCACATTTAACAGATATTGGTAACAACGGACAAAACTTGGATATCCCTTTTGGTATCGTTTGTATGGTTTTATTCTATTGTATAACATCTACTCTATCCGCCACCAACTGACTCAATCGTAATTGCTATCTCAGCAATTATATGATTACTTACACATAATTTAAAAAATGTGAATAATATGGGTAAAATAGCTATTAAAATAGCAAATAATATTAAAATATTGAATACATGTATTTGTAATCTTTAATTTCACTCAATTAATTTGTAGTACATATTACACGCTTCATTTCGGAAACTTCTTTTTCCGCAAATATATGTATGAGTGTATAAAAATGCATGATATATATATATGTGCACTCAAACGATATGACGTCTCACCAATCACAAAGCAGTTTTAAGAAAGAACATTTTATTTAAATTTTAAAACAGAACAATATTAAATTTAACAGATAATTTCTTCTTGACCAACGTGAGTCCAAAGAATAAAAAAAAGATAAATTAACACTTATAATGATTTCATACTTGTATTAACACTTCATGTTTTTTTTATCCCTTCTTGCAAGTATTTGTTATGTAAGCAGTACGTAATAATCTTGCTCGTAGAGCCAATTAATGACAGCCTGTTGATTATTTTAACCATCGAGTACAACTTGAGAACGGTATTTTAATCCTGTGTCATCTGTTGCCCATGTCGTTGTGCGAGAGTTAAAATAGTCAGCGTCTTTATCGTAGAATTTAAACTCGATCAGCATCGACTTGATGGCGACAACTTATTTCATCAAATCAATGTCACAGGCACTTGTTTCTTTGGCTTTTAATACACATTGTCTATTATTTTTTTCTGCTCCTTCATTGCATGACATTGCCTCCTATAACATTTATGTATATGCACATTCCACAGTTCTTGATTATGTTCCATCCAACGTTCCATCGCATAACCTCACTTTTCGAAAATTCACCAGATTGCCTCTAAAGCTCCAAAAGGCTATACTTTAACTAACTGTTAATGTATAATTTACACGTTTGGCCCATATTTAGGCCCCAATAGGACTCTAAGACGTCTGACTCGTTCCTTCAAAAAATGACAGCGGCGTAGATGGTAAGCCGCCTGCGCTGGAGTTGAAATGTCAAAATTCCGACTTTCCGCTTCACGCTTGTTTATACGGGGGGTACCCGCGACCCTTTGGTACGAAATAAATTATTCACTAAAATAAAGGATTAGAGCAAAACAATAATTTATTTCTTTACTTTTTAATTTGTTGATGCAAGTAGTTAAATTCTTCTTTACAAAACTCATTGATGTTCTTTAAAATGCGATTTTTTCATAGTGGCGCAACCATCGAAACACACTCACCATAGAAATCATATTCCTTAAAATGGGAAAAATACCGACGGACGGACGTACGTACGTACGTACGTACGTTACGACGGTAATTATGTTTGTTGATTCATACGTAACAAATAATTCCTGTGTGGCTACTAATTCGCGTAACAACTGATTTGTTTAGCAACTAATTCATGTAATAACTAATTCATGTAATAACTAATTCATGTAATAACTAATTCATGTAATAACTAATTCATGTAATAACTAATTCATGTAATAACTAATTCATGTAATAACTAATTCATGTAATAACTAATTCATCCAATAACTAATTCGTAAAACAACTAATTTGTGTAACTACTACTTTAGTGGAACTGCTACTCTATGTGCACATTCTTAAGTTGTAAAGGTTAAACGTTGGTTTCTTCTTATGTAGCTCACGAATGAGCGCTCACGTCAAACACCGATTTGGCGTGTCGAAAAAGCTCGCTTCTTCCTCCTTGGAGTCGCTCATGTTTATTTTTTCTGGCCGCCTCGCATGAGGTAGCGAGTAACAGTTTTAAATGCTGAAGGTAGCTAATTACACACGAGATAGATGTAATGTGTCTATGATTATTTTAATGCTTAATTAATTTTAGAATTGCGTGAAGTGCACGCCACGAAAACCACTACCTGCTGACTTAATACGCCTTCCTCAAGAGCTGCTACGCGCAGTTATGGCGGATTTTATGGTTTTTAATCTGGAATTAATTACTTCATACGCTCGCCGCAATGCGGAATTGGGCCGCATTTTGTTCTTGTTGCGGAAGATTGACCCACAAACATGGAAAACGAAGACTAATACCTCAAGAAAAAACGACGATTAAGTAATTTTAAGGAAAACCCCAAGAAAAGTTTAGCTATTTAGTACATTAAATTTATAAAGCGCAGAAGTCGTTGCGCGCCTCCGCCAATTGTGCAGATTCTAGATTTACTGTCCCATAATTCTCGGTAAGTGGACATGAATTCACTACAAAAATAATTGGATTAATTTTTATGGAGGCTCCACAGATTGATTATATAACTTAATTAATTGCTCGGGAGAATAAAATGCCAGGACTCCAGCTCAGCTCCTAAGCATTCGAGAACCGTTAGTGTTACCATATATCATACGCCAGATCGCAATATGTCTATTTAGTTTTGTTAATTGTCTAATAAACACAGTGATATAACAGGCCGGGTATCAGGTCCGGAGTCTATATTCTCGTCTTGTACAACTGTACTATGCCAGGAATGCTGCTCCTACCGATATTTCGATATTTATTGCTTTTTCTCGGCCTAAAGGCGATTATCTCCGCGCTCATTAACATCTTGTAAACCGACGAATTAAATTCAATAACCAAATTAAATATTTATTGCTCTGGTGGACTTGATGCGCACTCGACTTTAAAGACATTTTGGACTCCTGTGCAAGCTCATACAAAAAATAAAAACATTAAAAAACATTATTTAATTTTCGCAACAATTTATATAACTGTTTATCTTTGCAATGACTCGAAGATAATATTGAGAATATTTTATAAACATATTCCTAACGCAGCGCAGCGAAAGCAACCAGAATTATCTGCGTTAAATTACGCAACAGAATCATATTGCGAATCTTATTAGGCGATCACGCATTTCGAGCGGAATCACGATATCTTCTTATTATCCTTTATAGCAAAATACTCCACGGAGGAGATTGTTTTGCCTTATTTGCCAGCTTCCATAATAAATATTGCACAAAATTCATCATGGTGGAATCATGTCAAAATATGAATCTCAAACAGAGACATTCCAGATTGTCCCAATTTTCAACATAAAATTAAAAATATTTTTCACTAAAATTATTCAAATGCTGGAAGCTCCTCAGGGACCTGGAGAATCATTACTTCCTCTTAAAATGATGTTCATTTTATTGCGTAATAACATGCACATTAAAGTTTTTCTTCTTCAAACACACACAAAAATAATGACGTCCACGTTTTATCGCTTTCTGTCCCACTGTGCCAGCGTTAAAGGCGCTCAAATAATTTATTCATAATATTTCCCCGTGTCTCCTTAATTGCGCAAGGCGACTCAAAAAACAACACCTCGCGGTCATGAAACGTTATTACGTAAATTAAGAGCAGAGCAGTTGCAAAGACCGATTCACCGTCATTTTTAAGCCGTAAAAGATGCTTCGTAGCCTCCGAGGTTTTCTTTTTAAAAGCGTGATTTATACCGGAGCAGAGATAATTTCTCCGTCTAGTAAAAAGCTGGCGAATAGTGGCAGTAATTGAGGAAATGGACTCAATGACGATTTAGAGCCATCAAGGAGTACGTTTATAATAATTCATTACGGTCTAAGTCTTAATTGAGCCATTAGAGCTCTCTTAATCACTGGTAAACACATCTGTAACGACCTGTCTGCGCGGATGCGGAGATTTTGCCTCAATTCAAAGTTATTAAAAAGTCATATTGCACATTCGTCTCCTAGTGCAGCTCACCACGGCAGCCTTTACGCGTGTTTCTTGCCTCAAAAGGTGTTGATGACTTTATCATCCGCTCTTTACGAGCCTATATTTCTCGTAATCCAGATTCGCCTCGTAAAAGTTAATTTACCCTGTCATGTTCAGAGCTGATATGCTGTTGCAAAAAGCGTCACGTCGCGCCTTTCCAAGGTCGACGAATATTAGATAAACCGTAATCGTGAGTTTACTTCCAATCCATCAAACACAATTACTCCGCAATAAGTGTTTTGAACGAGTCTATTAAAATTGCTAATAGATTTTGCTTATAATGGGCAATCATTTTTGTTCTGTATAAATACTCATATGCATATGCCTGTGATAAATTGAGCAGCAACTCCCTCTTAGCCTTAAGATCACAACAATTCAATTCCAAATTTATTTTTTTAATCTTCGACTCAAATTTATTAATAAACAATTTGTTATTAATTAACTTACAATTTGTTATTATCGATTGCGTGCCTGCTTATACCACGTATATCTGCTCATACGAACCTCCATCGGTTTGAAAGCATCAAATTTCGTTTTACCTTGCGTTCTAAACTTCCAAGATCACCACACACATTAGTTTAAGACATAGGCATGTTTTACAAAAAGTTTATTATGTGATAGATTCTACTGTCTTGTTCAGGCCGAATATTTATGTTAGGCGTGGTTGTTCCAATTTTTAATTGAAATTGATTGGATTCGGTGCCAGAAACATGATACGTACGAGCGCGACTGCAACTTAATGTATTCGGTCCGGCGCATATCGAAAGAGAAACAAACCCAGCAGCAGCGATCTAGTCAATGAGGCGTTCTTGTGCCTCGCTGGATTTCGCCAGGGTCAGTCGATACATTGCAAACAATTAGTTGTAGTTTTAATTTGAATAATGATAGATTTCCCGACGTTTGCCCGCAATTAAGTGCGGGATGATTGATTGGTTTTGGATTTTTTCCGAGCGATCTGGTGCACACGCACCTTGTTGAATATTTCAACAGTTACTTTTGCCGGTTGCAAAAACTTCCTCGTTGCAGCCGGCCGAGGTTTTAGCCAATTTAGTTGACATATATGTTTTTGTGTATTTTTTTTAGCAAAAAAGAGCATTTGTATTCAAATATCTATGCAAGTCGCTTGTAGTTTATAATTTGTGTTTAGAGTGTTAGTTTTTAAATGTTGAGTTCCGAATGCACATAACGATGAATTATTCATTTTTGCAAATTTTTGCCTGCTTTTCATTATAAAATAAAAGTCGTGTCATTTAACACGACTTTTATTTAATAATGATTAATTAATTCAACACGGTTGCTGATATATGGGGACACAAGAACGAAATTCTACGGCGACACCTAGAACTTTTGGACTTTTTCCGGTTACTCGGAAAATAATCGTTTTTGAGATGTTTATGACATGATTCTATTAGGTTGAAGCATAATTGACGAGATTTTATTTTCTGGCTGTTTTTACTTATGAAAAGTGACGTTTTGTTTTAATTTTTAACACACAAACATGAATGTTCCCCAGTGGAATTTAATAGTTTCATGATGTTCCCGAGACATATTATTGTAAAATGTGTTTCGGGTAGCATATGAAAGCGAGTTGAATATTGAATAATAAAATCAAACGTTCGCATTAGGTACATTATCATTTGAATATTTTCACACTGTTAATATGCATTAATATGTATCAGTCGTAATTGTACACGGAAGTAGTGTTGTAAATTTCTTAAAGTACATGTGTAAGAAAATTTATGTTATTTTCGCAGAATTGATTGCGCGCCTCCGCCAATTGTGCAATTATACATGGAAGTATCCGCGCACCAAAAAATGCGAAAACTTGTTTTCGCGCTATACCTGTGTTAAGAATCTAAAAACTAAAAATAAATTTATTTATTTACATTCAGAAACTTTCATCCCTTTTTAAAAACGCCAAAAATATCCAAGGAAAGATGTACGAGGGCATTAAATCAGGGAACCTGGTATAACATATTAAATTTTACACTTAATGAAAATAGAGGTGTTAGTAAGAAAACTAGTTTAAAGAACGTGATGTCACCTTTAAAAAAAATTTTATTCAGGTTTTATAAAAATAAAGACATTGTTAAGGCCCTTGTGCTGAAAGTACATTCACCACTAAGAGTAATATCTCCCTATAAAAGTACACCTGCCACCTATTAGAAAAATTAAGAACTTTGAAGTTTCGATGTTTAGGTACAAACTAATATGTAGAAATTCCTTTATAAAGACATTAAGGGGCGGCCCATAAATGACGCCACGGAAATTTAATCAATTTTTGATCCACACCCTTCCCCCTGTCGCGAATTGTCACTTAACAATTCACTCTCTTGCCCCATATCAAGCCGCGTTTATTAATACATATCTATATTTACATGTAGCTATGAATTCTCTTAGGAATAAGTACTTTTTGGAAATTTTATATGCATTGGTTTCAGTTGTTTTTCATGATTTACCTTGTAAATCCATTATTCCTAAGCGTAGTAATCAAGAATTTGTCATCTAGCTTTAAAAGCCAAGAACCATTGTTGACTTTTATGCAATTTGTCGTATCTCTTTGTATTGCAAAGGCAAAAGTTAAATTTTCATTTCGTAAGTTTATTATAAATATTACAATAAAATCATATACTTATTTTTTGTATGGTTTTATCTAGGTACAGATAATCGATGGGTCGAGTTTTTTTAGTATAAAGAAAAACATTTTTGTCTTTAACTAGGGTTTATTCTACCGGCCTTTAAACATATAGTAAACTAAAATTAGTGATTTAAACACACAAGCGATTTTGACACCAAGTTAAGAGAAACTAAACTAAAGTGTGAAAAATAATCATCAATTTTTAATAGAAAAATACGGTATAGGAAGAGTACTGGGAAATTGTGACTCATGCATTTTCGGATAATTTACAGTCTATTTAGACTCATAGGAATAAGGTGTCAGCAGAATTGTGCATCATGCCATGCAGCAAGAGAAACCATTATTTTGATAAATGAACATTTTCCGGGTCGTGTGATATCCAGAAATGGTGATGTTAAATTGCCGCAGAGGTTTTTCGACTTGACGCAATGTGATTTTTTCCTGTGGGGATTTGTAAATGTCTCAGGTTTATGCTAGAAAACCACAAACAATTCCAAAACCTAAAAGAGAAATCGAACGCGTTATTGTCGAAATTCAGCCAATTGACTTGGTAAAAGTGTTTAAAAATTTCTGCAAAAGAATCGGGGTTGAATTTATAAATCGATAAAAAATTTCCCTATTCAATAATAATATACTCTGGGTCGGAGGATCTACGACTGGATCGGCTAGCCAAAGCTAGCGGGTTTTACAAATGTTTGAATATGTAAAAATAAGATTGCTAGCAGTAACTGAGCTAGCTGTTTTACAAATAGTAATAATAAAGAATTTCTTAAACATCAATTTTCGTTTTTATATTCTCTGAAATAAAGAACGTTAATCGTTCCCAAATATTCTGTTTAATTTTTAATTTAAATCTGGCGCACGTCGTGGTACACCCTTCAAATGAAAATTAATTCAAAAAAGACATGAACGGTTTAAAGACGAACCAAAAGTCTAAGGCTATAAAGACACTAAGGGCTTGAAGACGAGCCAGAAAGTCTAAGGCTATAAAGACACTAAGAGTTTAAAGGCGAGATAAAAGTCTAGGGTTATAAAGACGCTAAGAATTTAAAGACAAACTAAAAGCCTAGGGCTATAAACACACTAAGAGAAGACCCTAAGAAGTTAAAGACGAGTCAATAAATCTACGGCTATAAAGATACCAAGAATTTAAAGCCGAGCCAATAAATCTAGGTTATAAAGACACTAGCAGTCTTATTCATAAACGAAACCGTAGGTTTAATTAAACCATCATAAGCAGATGTCAAAAAATTATAGCCTCAAATTTAATAGTTACGTGGATGAACGACATTTAGTCAACACGGTTTGAACCAGATTTAAGCACTGTTTTTGAGTAAAACTGAAACTGTATTATTCATAAAATACATTTAAATCAGGTTCAAACCGAGTTGTACGGAATCTCGGTCATCCACGTAAATACTAAATTTTGAGGTTAGAATTCATTTGACAACTATTTATGACGGTTAAACTAGACCTAAGTTAGTCTTCGTTTATGAATAAGACTGTAAGGGTTTGAAGAGAAGCCAATAAATATAGAATTAGAAAAAAAAACTAACACTCTTATTCATAAACGAAGACTTACGTATCTCTAGTTAGACAGTCATAAGTGGTTGTCAAGAAATTATAACCTCAAAATTTCGTATTTACGCGAATGAACGAGATTTAGTACAACGCGGTTTGAACCTGATTTAAGCGTATTTTAAGAATAATAAAGTTTCAGTCATATTCATAAACCACCCTGAAATATGGTTCAAGTCTCGTTGTACTAAATCTCGTTCATCCGAAATTTTGAGTTTATAATTTTTTGACAACCACTTATGACGGTCTAGCTAGACCTAAGTTAATCTTCGTTTATGAATATGACTCTAGGATTTTAAAGATGAGCCAATAAATCTAGGCTATAAAGTCACTAAGGTGAGAAAATAAGTGTAGGGCTATAAAGACACTAAGGGATTGAAGACGAGTAAATAATTCTAGGTCTATAAAGATACTAAGGAGTTG
The DNA here is from genome assembly GCA_033557875.1 of Quadriops clusia. Lineage (NCBI taxonomy): Eukaryota > Metazoa > Arthropoda > Insecta > Coleoptera > Hydrophilidae > Quadriops > Quadriops clusia. Next base: position 4,882 of record JAWQRP010003193.1, on the reverse strand, counting down.
AAGACGAGCCAAAAGTCTAGGGTAATAAGAGTTTAAAGAATTGCTAAAAATTCTAGGACTATAAAGACACCTAGGGTTTGAAGCAAACCAAAATATCTAGGACTATAAAGACATTAAGAGCTTGAAAACGATCCGAAAAAATGTAGGGTTATAAAGACACTAAAGGTTTGAAGACCAGTCATCAAACCTAAGACTGCAAAGAGACAGAGTCGAAACAACTCTTGTAGAATGCTATACATCTTTCTTATTCTTTGATGTGTATAGAAGTGTAGACGAAAGTTTCTTAACTTTTAAAATTCTCTCAGTTTTCCTTGACCTTTTGTTTTCAACACATTGATAACTGATTACCGTAATGGTACTCATACTATTAACGACAAAGGTGTATGTGCTTTTAGAACCCGGGCGTAAATATACTTCTAGTCATTAAAAATCTTGGCCACAGAGTGCATCATGTTAACCTCGATGTTGCAATTTTGGTCCATTGCCTATCACACAGAATTGAAACATAATTTTCAAACAACAAATTGACAGTAGTTGTATTAAACTATTTCAGAATAGGTAGGCACAAAGTGCCAATGGGTTATGTCGCTTATCCAAATTATAAAGGACGTTCATCTTTTAAAACGCATGGACACAAGGAAAACATTTTTTAATAGTCTTAAAATTTGGCACATGTTTTGCTTATAAAAAACTTAAACATCGCAATGTTAACGCCCATGTCCTCGATGTGACCACAGTTTTTATACGGGCCGGCGAAATGGTGAATTTTATGGTAATTTTTGAATGAAATTAATCTAATAAAAAAGTAAAGCTATTGAAAATTGTGCTCAACAACATGGATAAGAATGTCCTAAGATTTCTTATGCCGTAGATTAAATGCATATTGTTATTTGCTACGGTAAGTTACGACTGTCAAAAAACAAAGGTGCCATTTTTTGTTTGATTGTCAATAGGTTAGTTAAAAATTGTTATAGGAAAATGATTTAAAGTGAAATACATAGAGAAAAGTTCATACTACAAGATGCAATTGGGGAAATTAATTTAAAAAAATCATTGGAGTCCGTGGTCATGTTAAAAATTTGAAAATTTTACGTAAAAATTTCAGTCTTTCGTTTCTCCCGTGTACATATGTCTCTCCATACGTTTATTATTGCTTCATAAAGTTTCACTCAGATACCAGAAATGGTATTGAAGATATTCACCCTGAACGTTTATTCACATCTTTATGTGCCAACAATTGAAAAAGAACTACTTCGAAGGACAACTAAACAAACGCAAGCAGCCTCAGCAATCCTCGGCCGTGCCAACTATGACTAAAGCCGCCTCAGAGCGAAGCCTAAGAGGAAGAAAAATCGCCGCCTAGGAATATTAGTTATATGAGTGGCAAGGTTGGCGACACAATGGGAGGACGGATATAAAGCGAGGATAATTGCGAATTATGGGACGTTTATGGGGCGAGAGCGCGTGCAAAATAAGCGCACTGCCAGACAGTCACCTCTGCACACTTTAAGAGGCAACACCAGCCCGCTCTGATAGACGGGACGACCTACGTGCGGGCCCGATGCCTTCTAGATTTATGGAGTACTTCAATCCCGTCGGCCCTGCCCACGACGTGTCATTATTGCGCTCTTGTATCTACTCTATTAAACTGTTACAATTGCATTCATTTGCGGAGTAGGTGCTTATGCATGTACTCTTGTCGTAATTATAATTAAGAGTCAAGGTTGAACGGGAACTTTGCAAATGTAAATTCAAAATACAGGATGTGTGTGCGATATTTCTCGATGCTTTGTCAAACTTGCAAATGGAAAAACAGATTTAACGATTTTTCGACACTTCCCCACGAAATATCCACGAGCATTTATTGGCCGCATAAATCATTCCTCATTATTCAATTATAACTGAACGGTTGCTTAACGTCGAGCTATGAATGAAACCCAGATAAACGGTAGATAAAAGGCGATTGATGGTTGATTAATAGGCCATTTAACAAACAAGATTCGTTTATTTGCGAGTCGGCCGAATGGCGAGGGGTAATTAAATAATGATACGGTTAATTTGCGGAGAAAATTGCGCAGAGCGGCTCAATTGAGGAAGTCGGGGCTGTTACGACCACCTTAATTGGCGAAAAAGTCGCGTACGTCTAAGCGAGTCGCCGTTTATTAAATAGATCGTGAAGTAATTTCGTGGTGGCACTTTTTGCCGCCAATTAAACCGACATTAAGTATCTGCAAAAACTGGTCGAAAAAGCGACAATTTTTTTATTAATAAAGAAATAGTCGAAGTTATCACTATTTACCTATCTGATTATAATTTTCATTATTATTTACTTTTAATATACCTACAGTGTGGGGCAAAAAATGTCAGCTCGTCATGGTGAAACAGGAAATTGCATGTTGGTTTTAGTCAGGTGATAATTAGTCTTCCAGGAACAGTTTATTATTATTATTATTATTATTATTATTAAAATGATAATTATTATTATTATCGCCACCATTTCTCCCAAACAATAAAACAAATCATCCAATGCCTAGAATTTACGAGATAATTTATTTAATATGGTTGGGCCAAAGGAATGTCCAGACCGTATTGCGCAACTTTTAGTCAAAAGACTATTTGTTCCTTGATGTGAACTTCACGAATATCGCATTAGCTAGTTGATTACACCTTATCAATCAAGGAGTTTGGCGAAATTCGTCTTCCAGACGCATCGAGGTCACCCAGGCCGATCTTTTACGGGTCTTGTGGCACGTGCATTCCTATTCTAATCGAACAATTACTAGCGGCGTCCCGCAGAGACGAATAAACGGCCCCAAAGCGTATGGTGCAATACTATTTGTTGAAGCAACACTCATTTGCGTTAAATTGCATGCTAGGGCCAGTAGAGTCTTCAAAGCAAAAATGACTCTTGCTGCAGGTTTACTCAAGTAAATAGCCCCATCTTTAAACATTGCAGACGTGCAACTGATGCAACTCCTGATTCATGGGTTTGATGAATCTATTCGAGTTAATTAGCAGCATCTAGGCGTGCTGAAGAAGTACCGAGGAATGCTCGCGAGGAATGTTCGGGAGAGTTTTTTAAGAGCACGCTTTTAGGTCGCAAGTTGGCGTCTTGCAGAGCTCAGGTGTTTAATGAACAATAGAATTCCGGCGCGCAAGTGAGACTATTATGTAAATCTAGTGAACAATGAGATGGTACCACAATTACCTACGCGACGCTGGGTTTCAGATAATGCTCCTCATAATTCTACGAGGAAGTGACATTTTACATGACGGAGATAAAATGCGCGGCCAATTTTTTCTTTATAAGAAATAAGTTATTTCTGCATCTAGCATTTCCAATATTGGCAATTTAATTCTTGTTTGCCGTTATGTAATTATGTTGTATCTTGGTCATCAATATGATCTTGAAGTAAAGTACACTAATCATTAAATTGTATTAGCAGAAACTTTAATCGAATGGAAATAAATACTAAATAAACGTTAATATTCTCGGACTTCTTTCATATTCCCGATATGTGCAAATATAAACTTCTGATTTTCTTTATACTTTTAAATGATATCTCTCATTAATGTAGGAATGCTATTAATAAGCTTAGATTGATTAAATTTATATAAATTGTTAATTTAATTCAAAACTTACAAAAGTAAAAATTTAAAAATATGTCCATTTAATGTTTCATAAGCAGAATACTTCTCCTTGTGCCTCCGCTTTTTCATTATACAAGTACGATTTCTAGAAGTTTCACTATTTGAATAAACTCCAATGTATGTATTTGTACTGCATGTCGGATACTGGATGTTTAATATAAACTAGAACGCAAATGTTTGATTTAATAGCTTTAGTTCCAATAGCTTTCCAAATTCATGAGGTACTTCAGTTATTACATTGTTTTATATAAGGGTTTAATATTGCATATTTTTGTATTTAAGTTTTCCGTAACATGCGATCAATCAAAACTAAAACAAATTGTACACTATTCACAATTTAGTCTATTTATACAAAGTGTACCAATAATTAAATATAATAATACTTATTAAACTTTCCTGATAATACTTTTTTATTAAGTATATTGTCTACAACTGCAATTTAAAGGGCCTCACTTTTTTATTTCAAATATTTATTTGAAATTGATAGCGTGTAATACCGAAGTTAGCATTGATTCTAGAAGAAAAATTATTTTAAATTTGAACTACTAACAGTACATAAAATAATCTACAGGAGTTTCCATTTAAAAAATAACAATTTCCTTCAAAACACAAAAACACGATTCACAATTGGTTTTCGCATTATTTTATTTTAATCGGCATTAAAAATACTACTACATAGTTTGCTAAATTGAACGATTGTGTATCTTTAGTAGTAATCGAGTTGATTGTGGTGGACATTTATTTTGGAACAGACTGCATATATAATTGTTCTCAACAAACATAATTACCGTCGCGTCGTAACGTACGTACGTACGTACGACCGTCGTCCATTCGTCCGTCGGTTATTTTTCCATTTTAAGGAGTGCGATTTCTATGGTGAGTGTATGTTGATGGTTGCGCCACTATAAAAAAATCGCATTTAAAAGAACATCAATGAGTTTTATAATGTAGAATTTAACTACTTGCATCAACAAATTAAAAAGCAACGAAATAAATTATTGTTTTGCTCTAATCGTTTATTTTAGAGAGTAATTTGTTTGGTACCCCCGTCGGTAATTTTCCTATTTTAAGGAATATGATTTCTATGGTGAGTGTGTACCGATCGTTGCGCCACTATGAAAAAATCGCATTTTAAAGAACATCAATGAGTTTTGTAAGGGAGAATTTAACTACTTGCATCAACAAATTAAAAAGCAACGAAATAAATTATTGTTTTGCTCTAATCGTTTAT
>JAWQRP010003192.1:0-13817 GCA_033557875.1 Quadriops clusia | reverse complement strand
TAAAAAGATTATAAATTCTAAAAAGATTATAGATTCGAAAAAGACATAAACTCGAAATAGGGTCGACAAGTTTAGAACTATAAACACACTAAAGATTATAAAGTCTAAAAAGATTATAAATTCTAAACAGATTATAAATTCTAAAAAGATTATAAATTCTAAAAAGATTATAGATTCGAAAAAGACATAAACTCGAAATAGGGTCGACAAGTTTAGAACTATAAACACACTAAAGATTATAAAGTCTAAAAAGATTATAAATTCTAAAAAGATTATAAATTCTAAAAAGATTATAGATTCGAAAAAGACATAAACTCGAAATAGGGTCGACAAGTATAGAATTATTACTAAGGTTTTAAAGACTATAAATTAAAAACTGACTATAAATTCGAAAATTACTATAAATTCGAACATGATTATAAATTCGAAAATGACTATAAATTGGAAAAAGACTATGAATTCTAAAAAGAATATAAACTCGAAAAAGGGTCTAGGGTTATAAAGACATTTGATTCTCTAGTGAGTATGACTCATTACGAAATTAATTGGTTTACAATACTTCTTCATATACATATTTTTAAATTAACTATAAACCAAATTTGCATTCTTGAATATTTATTTCTGCGTTTGAAAAACGTTCAAAAGTGATTGACCTGCATAGAAAGACGCTAATTTTACGTAAAGATAATATTGTATATTTGTATAATTTGTTATATCGCAGTAATTTCTTTAACATAGTAAATATATTATGTATACACTATAAACTATAGTTTAATCTACGTGCACCATGATCGAAACGTCATGTTACGCTTTTGTTTTGAGAGTTGTCAAACGTAGAGAATTTAGTAAAGTAGTAATTGAGTAAAGTAGTAATTCAGTAAAGCAGTAATTGAGTAAAATAGAAATAACGATTTTTCGTACATTTTCGTGAAAAATCGACAGAGCTAAAACGACGCCATTACTCACTTTCAGATGGAAGCCGCGACTGTCAATTATTTTTGCGGGTGCCTACTTGATTAAACGTCATTCATCATTCCGAAGGGTTTATTTAAAGTGCGATTAGAATGTAAAAATTCATGAGATTAGCCAAATATATTGATAAATATATATATATATATATAAATATACGTAAAAATATTGATACGTATTGTAATTGCACGATTTTTAGGTTTATACTTAGAATTTATGTTTATATTTTATGTTTATACTCGAATAATTATTACAATTGGTGGGTATTATGACTAATAGGAAGGCTTAAAGTGACTTATTGACTGGTTTTGACTTACCTATTGCTATCGTACATATATATAAGTCCCTATTCTTCTTCCTGAAAATTGAAATCATTTTATTATTATTATTATTTTATAATTTATGTTCGCACATTTGTAAATTTATGCATAGGTATGATTTAGAAAATAGGTAATACAATATATGTATAAATAAGCATTATATTTGAATTGAGTATCGCAATTTGATTAAAATAAACATAGTGGCATGTAATAATAATAACAATAATAATTATTTAAAAATAATAGTTACATTCATTTTGAATAAATAATCAAAGTCTATAGCCTTATAATTAGGCCTACTTATAATGCAAAAGTAATATTTTTTTGAAAGTATCGTTAAAGGTTTGTTTTTACTATAGATAAATGGTTATTATTATACAAGTCCAAGATTATAACAATATTTATTATGATTACCTACACTCACAGTGCTTTATTAATGTTATTGTTACAAAATTTAGAGATATTCATATTCTCTCTAGAACAGAACCTAACGAACATTTAATAATCTCAAATCGCTGAACGAGGGCCTGCTTGCCTGCGGTTAGAAATAATTTAAAATAATTTATTCCGGAAATCGGACCCTTTTTAGGAGATTGCGTCTACTGGGCCGCTGGGGTTATCCTTGTTTCAAGGATTAACCTCGAAGGATTCCCTTTCAAGGCCTTCTTCGTTTACGAAACTCTCGATTTACTCGGAACATTGCCAGATACATGTTTGAACGTTAGATCAAACATTCGTGCCGTTCATTTACACGGTCTTAAATATGCAAACGTACATATGTTTGCATACTCGGTATTAGTTTGAATAATAGGGATCGTCCTGTGTACACCTTCCTATCCGGGTTATTATTCTTGATATTATTATTATTGATGATATTATTATCATTGTTGATATTATTATTATTATTTTTAGAGTTAAATCTGCTGGTGTACAGATAAGATTATGAAGGCTCACATTTTTTTATGTAGCGTTGGAAATATATCCTGGATGTAGGTCGATCAGAAATTTTATGCATGAATTATTCAATTAGCATTGAGAGGATTGAGAGGGGCGCACAGTGGTCCGGTACGGCGGAATAAATGGCCAAAATATTAATTTCTAAAAGGGAGGTTTTGGTCACATATTTAGAAGTTCTGGACCACTGTGGGCCATGTCGAAGTTCGCCGATGATATCTGCACAATCAAGATCGAAGTATCGATTCGGGGTTTCCCCAGAGATAAGTAAATCCCAAGAGGTCTTAACAAACTGGAGATGAGCAGGATTTCAGCGTGATCCTCGTAAAATATTCAGGAGGATCCTTGCTGAGGAAATTCGAGAGTTTTCCTGTTTGTTCGGCGTTTGTGTCTATATAATCGCTTACCTGAAAAAATCGCGAGTCAGCTTAATTAGCTTATAAGCGAATTAACTTATCAGCTAATTAACTTATAAGCTAATAAACTTATAAGCTAATTAACTCATAAGCTAATTAAGCGGACATTGTATACAATGAACGAAATGATGTGTTGCTATACATTTTATAGATTCTGGCAAAGATTGATTGGTTTATGTATTTAAAAAAAAGAATGAAGGAGAAACACATGACATCGATTGAAGTAAAATTATAATGGGAAACATGCAGAATGGTAAGTAATTTGAATGCCATCCAACAATTTTCCGCACTCGACTTGAGAACTTGGCAGAATTTAGCTTCGAGTTTATCAGAAAGCAAATCCTTGCTTCGCAAAGTGCTTAACGTATTAACAAGAATATTTAGCGTGGTAGAAAGTTGTTTAGAACGGAAGTGCACATTGTTGTAGTCCATATATAGCGTTTATTTTATATTTAAAGGATTTATATTTAAAGCCTTGTAACGGAAATCCTGAGATTAAGTTTGATATCCTGGGATTAAAGAGCGGGCTCCTTCTCAATTTTTTTTCTTGCGATTTCTCTATAGATTTCTTTCGAGATTTTCCTTTGCGATTTTATGTCGCGATTTGTTCCTCATAATGTTTGTTTGCGATTTTATGTCGTTATTTTATGTCGCGATTTTATGTCGCCATTTTTTCCTCATAATTTTCCTTTGCGATTTTTATGTCGTGATTTTTTCCTCATAATTTTCCTTTGCGATTTTATGTCGTGATGTTTTCCTCATGATTTTTATTTGCGATTTTCCTACACGATTTTTCCTAACAATTTTCCCTCTTGCCCCACCAGCAAAGCCTTTTATGTAACCCTGAATATTCCACCGGAAAGTGAACTCAACTAAGGCGAAAACACGGTGAAAGGATTTTTTGCATTTTTATCGTTCTTTGCCGTCGCTCCGTGTCCCATTTTCTCGGACGCTTGGAACTAGATTCAATTATTACTCGACTCTGCTGCGACTTATACAATGAATCGAAAAAAAGGGGAATCAATTTGGCCTCTGCTCAAATAAATCGTATTTATAGGGCAACATGTATTTTGTCTAGGGGCCAGATACATTTTGTATGGCTTTATATTTACGTAATTGTTTTGCTCTTAATTTAAATGTATCGGTGTACGATGGCGTAGTACATTACTCTTCATTACAGGTAGTACATTACGTGATACTAGCTATATCTATTAATTAATAGATAACACATCCACTATAAATCCCCACTAGCCACTTCACTCTAAAATTAAACAAATTCAAAGTGAAAACCAAAAAATGTATTTATACATCATATATATATATAAAGATGTACTTGTCCGTGCCTACTGCTAAAGATACGTACATGGCAATATCCACATAAATAGAGTGTTTAATTGCGTTTATCTGCCCATTTCGCGAAAGTAAGAGCACGTGCTCGCATCAGCTGCCTTTAATCAACAGAGTCAAGCGAATGTTTGTGCAAACTGCAAACCATCGCATCGATTAAACAATATTTAATTTGGCGTCGAGATATATTTAATACATGCATTTACATCATAATGTGTGTGTACCTACATTTCAAGTGGTTTCAGCAAACCATTTATTTATAGCGGCACATGTTGCAGATATGTTTATTTCCACGTTCGCGGCTATAAAAATGTTTTTATTATTTCACCACAAGAACGGAGTGCGTGTGCGTTGAGCACATTATAAACCTGGGTTATGTGCAAACCATCCTGTGTAGTCATCCTGATTAATAGGCTCAATCTATTCTATTCTATTCTATTATATTCTATTTTGTTCTATTCTATTTTATTCTATTTAATCTAATTGTTGTTGCAATGTATAATATCAAGAACATACTTGTTTTATTTATTAACAAAACATTTAAATTAAATTCAAACATTTTTGTCATAAAGGTATTATTGAATAAATTTATAGGCCAGACAGGGCTAGTAAAATTTATGGTTCCATTTTTCCAGACAGCTTTGTTTGCCTGCATTTCCAAAGTTAACCTGTTTCCCCCGGAGATTTATTCGTGAACTTGAGCTCAGGATGTTGAACTTTGCCGCTCTACCCTTTTGGCTATGAATAAGCCGAAAACTAGACAAACATGCAGATGCATGCGCATGCAAAAAAAATGAATATAAATCTATCAAGGGTGGGGAGATTATTATCTTGTTTTTAATTCGTCAACCTTTTATTTTGACAAAAACGGTTGCAAAATTCCATATTTCATTTAAATTCTTGCGGTTTTATAGCTTAAAACACAGCTTTATAATTTTCGAGCAAATTTAAATGTAAATTACCCTGTGTGATTCAAACAAGTATGTATAATAATCTTTCTTTAGATCTGTACCTAACTAATATATGCAAACATTGGTTTTCCTTATTTGTTCTTTTTTTGTTTCCTGTTAGTTTGAAAAGTTCTATCTATAAAACAGATAAATACAGTAAGAAAGTCTGTAATATTTTTTTGTATATAGGTATAATAATAAAAGGAATATGATTCAGTAAACAGAAACAGCTTAAGGAGGTCCTTGTAAGAGCCGTGATTATCCTTGAAACTGATTAATTTGATAAACATGACACTAAACGGAACAACAAGCAATGTAAGAGTAAGGGATCAAGTGACAGACAGTTTTGCGATAAGAACAGACTTTAGGCTAAGAGACCATCTCTCAACTCTCTTGTTTAATATTGCTTTGGAAATAATTATAATGGACGGTAATTTAATAGCATCTATTAAATTATAGAGCTAAGAGAATTAAAGATAATATCCTTCTACTTCACGCAATTAAATATTATTTATCTGTGCTGTGAAAGTTAAACACATTGATAATTCGTATAAAAATGTGCATCCTACATAAATGTTACAAATTTACAACGAGATACAAAAAATTAAACAATTAAATAATAAACTAACTTTATACATTTAATTCATCTTAAGATTGATTTGATACTTATGTCACAATTGGCGGAGGCGCACGATGAAATTATGTACATTGGACCCACTGGGAAAGTCATGGTAAAAAATAAGAATATTGCTAAAGAATTATTATTAAAGCAATTCATCTGTTAACTAAGTAAACTATTTGCCAAAGGATAAAGATACTTATAAAAAATTCATTCAGATATTTAATTATTTAATTTGATAAATTTGTGTAATTTTATAAATTTGTTTCATTTAATAAGTGTATTTAATTATTTGTTTTATTATATATGTTTTATTATATATTATTTTGCAAAATGTATCCTACTTTTAAAATAACAACCTCTGATTAGGAAATCAATTTTGAAAGTAATATCTCCATAAAATAAATACAAAAAGAAACCTAAACAAAAACAAGTCTATAATAATATATAATGAAAAAACATTTGTAATGTCTAAAAAGATATCAAATGTAAGCAGACACGAATAATCTACGAACAATAATTCAAAATGAAATATGTGACTATACCTATTAGGTGGATAGAATCTCAAGCGCTGCAAGATTTCCCGATAACAATAACCATTCCGTAGCCCCAAATAAAGGAAGGGTTGTTTTGATTGAACGTAAACTTGCTCAAATTAACCTACTTTTGCACAATAATAGCTCCATTACTATAGTATAGCTTATATATAAGCTCACTGCTGCCTTATTGTACAATAATCATTTTAGTTATGTCCTATGACCTAGTGCTTAAAACTGCTAATGTTTGAACAGAAGTCCTCAGTTTCCCCTTTTACCCCTCTGACTCGAATTGTTTATCAAGCCTTATCTCTAATGACACGTCCACTCAACAATGGGGCCGAATCAATCGATTCATTAAGCTGATGATAGAAATTTCACGATTTGTCTCTCCTCTTGGAATAGAAATTGAGGCATTAAAGTATAAATGGGTTTGGGGAGTCATATAGAAGGCTTACAGAATTAACCCTGTCTTGATAGCGATAAGAGAAAACCGCGTTTTCAATTACGTTGTTAACCCCATTCGTTTAAGTTGCATGGATGTCAACTGTTCCATCTGTGTTTTAAGTGGAGGGATTAGGTAATTAAAGTTTATTTCGGATTAAAGCTTTGATGAAGCGATGGGTATCGTATAAGAGAAAGTACAATGATTAAAGTACAATAATTAAAGAACAATAATTAAAGAACAATAATTAAAGAACAATAATTAAAGAACAATAATTAAAGAACAATAATTAAAGAACAATAATTAAATAACAATAATTAAAGAACAATAATTAAAGAACAATAATTAAAGAACAATAATTAAAGTATAACAATTAAAATATAATGAACGAAAAGTACAACAAAATAAGAACTTTAACTAAAAAAAATGACAAAAGAATGAATTTAACAGTAGTATACGTATATAAATCACTTCACAATAAAAAGTTACAGCAGAATGAAAGTGAAAGAGAAATGAGAATGAAAACGAAATGAGAATGAAAACGACAAGGTAATCTCGATGAAATTTTAATCAAGATTTGCTGGCCGGTTGTCCATATAATCCTGTATATATAGGTGTATAACAAAGCGTAACAAGTTGAAAATTCTATAGCCTCGTTTTCAACGGGGTCTAATGTGTACCCGATTGAGATTTCGTTATGAGAGTTATAGCCCCAAAACACGCAACGTCCCCATTTATTTAATAAGTAATTTAATAGGGAGGGGGTTGCTTTCCCCCAGTAATTATCTTACTCGATTTGACGGGGTGGATTGCTTTTAAAAAATTATTGTTCGTTAACAGAAAGTTGTTTTGCTGTTTACATTTTATTTTGATGTAACAAAGTTTTATTGGGGACAGATATTATTAGTGATAAATATTTTTAGTAATAAATATTTTTAGTGATAAATATTTTTAATAATAAATATTTTTAGTGATAAATATTTTTAGTGATAAATATATTTAATGATTAAATAAATTATAAAAATTATCAATATTACAAGAAAAAACAATTTCATAATTTCTTTTATTTATCGAAAAATTTCGCACCAAATCAAATAAATATGTGTATTATACAAAAGTAGGTGCGAATTGTAGTTGATATTTTAAGATAAATATAGGTATCCCTTCAAAGTTTGAAGAACAAGAATATGTTGAGTCGCATTTTATGTGAAAGTCGCCATACATACATTTGTAAAATGCAAATAAGTTATTCTTATCAGATTGTACGCCAAGGATGAAATACTGCACAAACTTCTCCTCTTAAACGTTTCGAGGAAATTTATTGGGGTAATCCGCGAAGTCTGAGCAAAAGGGGAGCAGAAGAAAACCTTCTCCCCTTCTCGCTCCTGATTTACATCTCATTCTCTGTACCTTCCTCGCTGATTATTGAATATTACTTCTGAATATCTCGGATTTGCAGGCTTTGCATTTGACATTAAGGCTTTTGCAAAGTTCAACTACCCCCCACAGCCCCCGCGGGATCGACAAGTTTGAACGTCTGGGAAGGAGACTCGAGCAAATAAACTACCTTTTGTGTTCGATGTGAATACTAAAATAAAAAAAATTAAATATCTTTTTTTACAATATATATTCTAAATGATTATGGCAGTTATCATAATATGATTTTTATATTATAATGTTTATAAATATAGACAATTTATTTATCGTTCCTTTGAATCAAATGAAATCGAATAAAATAAAATCGTATAAAGTAAAGGGAATGAAATCAAATCGATCAACATAAAATCGAACAAAACAAAATCAAATAAAATAAAATCGAACAAAACAAATTCCAATAAAATCAAATCGAACGAAATAAAATCGAACGAAATAAAATCGAACACAATAAAATCGAACAAAACAAAATCGAACAAAATAAAGCAGAACAAAGTAAAATCCTCTTAAGTAAAAATCTGGTTTTGAAATATTGCCAAAGAAAATGGAGCAATCCGCCGAATCTCCGACTTCCTCTTATTACTGTTTGCCCCACTTTGTACGTCATATCGGCGGGGTACTTCGCAAACAGGATGGAAAAACTTAAAGGATTTATTGCAGGAAGTGTTAGGACAGAGTATATGGGAACTGTCAGGGTGCAAAAGCACTTATAACCGGTGGCGTATATTCAGTTTCCTCGAAAAAAACTAAAGGACTAAAATCAACATAAGACGTAATTTGCAGGAGCCATTTCTTGTATGAGATCCTTTGGACGCAATAAAACGACGCTGCCAGTCAAAAATATTCATGTACCTACTATACTAATATATAATCTAATAGTACTATCTAATAATACTATGTAATATATAATCTAGGATAGTGAAGTGTGCCTAAAGATTTTCTGTTATAACTGCTTATAATAAATTGTCTTTGAACTTTTTTCTTTATTTTATCATTATTTTTCATTTATTATTGGTATATAAAACAACTAATCAAAATTAATCGACAATAACTTCAAGAAAAATAACGACAATATTAAGAAATTGTTAAAGATTCAATGAAAATAAAGTAAAAAGAAAATGTAGATTAAAAATATATATATAAGTTGGTTAGTTCATTCATTTTAAACAGGTGTATATTATATGTATTTTTTTATATTACAATGTAATTATTTTTATGTCCATTAGTTTTTGTAATTAACTTCTTTTTTATGGTTTTCTTATCTGATTTGGTAATGTACAGCTATTTTTTTTAAATTTTGTTTGTTTAAATATTCCTACAACATACAGTGTTACTACAGATCTGGTTTTACTATCAATATTTCCATTTGGTTTTTTAATGGTTATTTATGGCCTAGAGTTTACAAACAAGTCTAGTCGAACAAGTGGTTTTTGCTCTTGCCGTCCTAGCCAGATGTATACATTAGAAATATACATCCTGTACCTCGTAACTCATCGCAGGATTCGCATTTTGTGCATTAATGCACAAGGAAAATTTATTCATAGGACATCATCCTGGTAGTTTCACGAGTCGTTTGCTCGAGCTGAGGTTTCAGGGAAACTCTGGAAAATGAATTTTCTCCTGCATTGAGTAATTTATGCCCTAAGTGTCTCGCATCAGGCAGCGAGTGCGAGCGGTCGAGCGTAACAGGTATTCGTCGTAATTTTTCATGATCAGGACCTGTTGATTATTTTATTATCCTGGAGCTCGGGGCGCATGAGCGCCATCGATTATCCTGGGAAGCATTGGGACTCTCGTGAGTTTTTCCTAGGACATGTGTGACGGCAGGCGAAGGTGGATACATAAATTAAAGCTAATGGGGGCCCATTTGAGTTTGCTTATTTATTTATGGGATGGTATTGAAAGTGGTCGTTGACAGTTTATGCTTTTTCTTTCTTGTTTTATATTTTTTTTCTTGTTTTGTATTTTTTCTCATGTTTTGTCCTTATTTCCCGTTTACACTCTTCTTATCTTGACTTTCCTTGTCTTCGCTTTTCATGTTTCAATTGTTATCATTTTATCGTTTTCACAAGTCTCGGTTTTTCTATATCTATGTAAAATCCTCGCGCCTCCGCCAATTGTGCTTTTAATGCATACCGATGAACGGAAATGTCGCTCCTTTGGGAAGCAACGAGGACAAATAAGGAAGCCATGAATATGCAGGAGGCTCATAATTTTATATTTTACTTCCTGGAGGAGTTTTATTCGCATTTGTCCAAAGATAAATAAGTTTTCAAATTCAGAAGTAAGAAAGCGACCCACTTGTAATTCTTACGCTATAAATAATAGAGGAAGTTTTCCAGACATATTGCAACTATGTATTGAGATCTGTGTTCTTTCGCTAACGAAATCGCTGTTTTCAATAGGATCTTATGTATCAAGAACTACAGTTTCAAAGGATAATGGATTAAAGAATGACATTTCATAAAATACTGTTTCTTAGGACTATGTTTCTTAGGTCTATGTTTCTTAGGACTATATTTCTTATGACCATGTTTCTTTGAACAATGTTTCTTTGAGCAATGTTTCTTTGAGCAATGTTTATTTGAGCAATGTTTCTTTGAGCAATGTTTCTTTGAACAACGTTTCATAGAAAGATTTTACAAAGACTAATGTCTTAAAAGTTATTGGTTTAAAGAGTAAGTAAGAGTAAGAATCCTCTTTCAGTGCAATTTCAGCACTTATTTAAAGGTTTATTCTATTTAAATCCCTCACGCGTCCATTGCGTTCGCAGAATAGCTATTTCCAAACCACTATATCGGCAATGTTTGCTATCAAATCTTTCATAAACGCCAATATATTATAAATTGCTCAAGTTTCCTTGATGTCAGACATGATATTTACCACGCTAGCAACTCGCGCAATAATATTACACCTCCGTGAAGGCGTCATAAAGTGCGTTTTGTTTCGATTATTTATTCGGCAGCGCCGTAAAAAGCTTTTCCATCACAGCTGAAATGTTTCGTTTAATGGGCAAAATGTTTCGTTTACCTAATATCTGTTCATTTAATATCTGTTCATTTAATATCTGTTCATTTAATATCTGTTCCTTTAATATCTTTTCACTTAATATCTTTTTAATATGTTTTACTTATAACATATTTTTGTTTCGTTTAGTAACCCGAAAACCTTCCATTATTGTTTTTCACAATATGGTAATACATTTATCAGTCCTAGATTATATGTTTGCTGAAGAGATGGTCGATAATATCACATACGTATCAATAAGGTTTGTTTATATTGCGTAGACCTGTTGATATGTCAGGCTTGGCAACAGAATAATATCTACTAAAACTATATGATACCTATATACATACATATCTACATAATAAATTGCCAGAGCAAATTAAGCGGTTTTTATAATATTTTTAATGCGGGAACTTCTTAAATTTATTTCAAATTAAATTTTGTTTATTTACTCTCGCTCTATTTCAATTTTGTTATATTTAGACAAACACCACAGTAAAGAAAACGGCATGTCACAAAATTATTAAATTGAATTAACAAATTTTGTGATTGAATTAACAAATTTTGTGTAGCAAGGGTCTTATTCAACTTTTAAATTGGATGCGACCGCTAAAATGGCAAAACATGAAGGTATTAAAAGTTTTGTTTTTTTTTCTTTCAGGAATTGTAAACAGAGGGGACTCTTTCCGTAGAAGGAGGTCTAGAAGCAACAGCCTTTGCCCCGCGGCGGTGGGGGGCACCCCTTCCCCGGGGGTTGAGGAGCCGGAACACAGCCCCCACGAGATTTCTAAATATATTGTTGCCCTCTTGGGGGCGCAGGGGGTGGGGAAAACAGCCCTTATCAGCCAGTTCATGACTTCGGAATGTATCAACGCTTACGATCGACAGAAAGGTGAGTCTTGATTTGTTCTTTGAGAAAGCGTTGTTTTTTCGTTGAGAATATTTCGTTTTTCGTTTCAAATATTTCGGTTTTTCGTTCAGAATATTTCGGTTTTCGTCCAGAATATTTCGTTTTTAGTTCACAATATTTCTGTTTTTCGTTCAGAATATTTCGTTTTTCGTTCAGAATATTTCGTTTTTAGTTCAGAATATTTCGTTTTCCGTTCAGAATATTTCGTTTTTTCGTTAAAAATATTTTATTTTATCGTTGAGAATTTTTCAATAAGAATTTTTCCTTAAGAATGTGTCGTTTTTTAGATAAGAATAATTCGTTTAGTCCTTGAGAACAAGTCGTTTCTTTCGTTGAGAATATTTCGTTTCTTCGTTGACAATTTTTAATTGAGAATTTTTAATTGAGAATTTTTAATTGAGAATTTTTAATTGAGGATTTTTAATTGAGAATTTTTCTTTGAAAATGTGTCGTTTTTTCGTTAATAACAATTCGGTTTTTTCGTTGAGAACAAGTCGTTTCTTTCGTTGAGAACACGTCCGAGCAATAAACATCGGAACGAATAAAACTACAAACTGGCGAGATTTTTATGGGTTATTTTTGGCGCGCAATCAAATCCATTGTGTTGGCGATCTGTATGTTGATTTGGGAGTGACGTCAAGGGGAATAATTATTTGTTCTGTGGCTCTATTAAATTTGATGCCATCAATGCCGGTGGGTTAACCTTTGAGGAAACGTGTGCAAGGTAAATTAGTGGAAAGAAAATTAGGAAAAATACTGCAAAGACAATTAGTAAAATACTGCAAAGAAAAATACTGCAAAGAAAATTAAGAAAAATACTACAAAGAAAATTTAGAAAAATTCTGCAAAGAAAATTAGGAAAAATACTGCAAAGAAGATTAAGAAAAATACTGCAAAGGAAATTAAGAAAAATAATGCAAAGAAAATTAAGAAAAACACTACAAAGAAAATTAAGAAAAATACTGCAAAAAAAATTAAGAAAAATACTGCAAAGAAAATTAAGAAAAATGCCACAAAGAATATTAAGAAAATTATTTCGAAGAAAATTATTTCAAAGAAAAATGAAGAAAAATATTGTAAAACAATTAAGGAAATTAAATCAAAGAAAATTAAGAAAATTATTTCAAAGAAAATGAAGAAAATTATTTCAAAGAAAATGAAGAAAAATATTGCAAAACAATTAAGGAAATTAAATCAAAGAAAATTAGGAAAATTAAGAAAGAGAGTACACTATGTACTAAATTTTTTATGACTCAATTTTATGCCAAATATCTGATTTTGCGAAAACTAGTTATGGCGCCCTAAACCAGATTCCTACCGTCCAGTGGGTGTTATTGCCAATTGTAAAATATCAATGTAGCAAATTGTGAGATTCAAGGCAGACAATAAAAACTTGATTGATAATTCAATAAATCCCGGACAGGTTCGGCGCCAATCTTTATATTTATAGCCTTGGGGTTGTACGTCTTCGCCGGGGGCGAAATGAGGGTTAATTCGACGATTGGGTCGTTTAATCGATGTATAATTACGTGCCGACTAATTTCCCTCAATCGAATTAGCTTAACGTTGCTCTGGATCGAGTAGATTGCTTTGCTTGGGTATTAATGCAATACTCAACAAATGTCGATTTGAGAATTTATTATTTAAAGAAATAATTAATAAAAATTTTCAATAAAAATACAGTTTAAAAATACAGTTTAAACATACAGTTTAAACATACAGTTTAAACATACAGTTTAAACATACAGTTTAAACATACTGTTTAAACATACAGTTTAAACATATTGTTTAAACATACAGTTTAAACATACTGTTTAAACATACAGTTTATATATACCTACAGTTTAATTACGAAAAATGCATCCTATTAAGTCTAAACTTTAAAAAAGATATTTATTTTTGTGCAGCAAT
>JAWQRP010003191.1:0-13820 GCA_033557875.1 Quadriops clusia | reverse complement strand
ATAATGAGATCATTACCAATCCTGACTTGATTTGTACGGATTGTTTCAACGATAGTGTGTAATCGAAAAGTACTCATGAATAGCTCCCCTGACTGTAAATAATAAACGTTGTTAAGATATGTAGTTCTGCCATTTTATTTCTTTAATAACTTTGGAATTTTTTGGTTACAACCGCTTGGTTGGTTTCGGAACTTATTACTTTATTAGGGAGTCTATTACTTTATTTTGGAAACTACTATTTTATTTTGGAGCTGTTTAATTTATTTTAGTAAGTTTTAATTTTTTTTAACCTTTTAGTTTGTTTTATAACATTTAATATATTTTGGAACCATGGTCGATTTTGGAGTATTTCAGCTTGTTTTGAAGCTGTTTACTTTGGAAACTTTAATTTTTTTTGAGCCGTGTGGATTCATTTGGATGCATTTGGCTATTTTTGGAATATCTTATTTCCCACAGACTCCAGCAATTTCTTGTCTATTTCCTGCAGGATCAAGCCCCGAAATGGGCTGCCGATAAGCACCAGGCAGGGCGAAGAGTGTAACTATAAAAGACTGTAACACGGTTCGCCGCTGGTTACTCTTCGGGGCCTCGTGTCGTTAGCGAAAGTTGCCCCAACCAAAGTTTGTGCTCGAGCTCTTGGTGTGGTGTGTTCTTTCGTTCGGCTGCATTATCGCGCTGTTGGACATGAGTGTGTGAGAGGCTTTAGTGATATTACAGTGACTTAGTGCGGTACAGCCCGCCCTATATATCCTCATTTTCCCCAACAGTTACGCAACCGCGACCTATTCTCGGAGTTAGAGTTACTCTACCGTTAAGGATCTAAAACAATGGCCTATTCGAAGACTGCAATGTAAGTGATTGCCAATTTATGAATTTGTTGAAATTTTTTCCCCGATTACTTAAATTAATAAATAGTTTAATTATTATAACCTTTATTATTATCAATTTAGTATTACGACTCCCACAATTATTAGATAATACGTTATAGGTTCTATAACACGTATACCTAATGATTTGATGAGACTTGACACCATTGACCTTTAGAAAATATTTCAGATAAAACACATTAGCATCAGGTCGTTATGAAACGGTGTCACAAGAATTTAAATTTGAAATCAATGCCAAAAGAGGTTCGATTATTCAATCACATTTCTTTACATACGTAAATGCAAATACTGAAATTCTCGAGTGATGAAAATTCAGAGAATATTGGCACATTATTAGTACATTAGTTAATCAATACAAAACTCTGTGCACGAGGGAATATTGTATTATATACTGCTGTATTAGACACTGCTGTATTATACACTGTTGTAGGCATTATACAATATTTTGTTACAATAAGTACCGTAAATAATACAATAAACGGAAGTCTGCATACGTGATGCATAAAGTTAAGTATTCGTCTATGGACGGTCTTTTTTCACATCCAGGAAGAGATGGGTGAATGTCCTGAAGTACTTATTTAGAAATAAGATTGTTGGCGTATTTAGTGGACTGTATAAGGAATAATGTCCAATATAAATGTCATTTGTATTTGCTAATCAGGACGAGATGATCTCCGAACGTACGCCGGCACTTTCCCTCTTCGAACTCGTCTCGAAGATGTCATAGACCAAGCCTCGCGTCGTCGGTAAAAGTAAAAACCTTGGGAAGATAAAGTTCACTCATCATGTATAATTTATTTTCCTTGATTTTCGTTAAGTGGTTTTGGATCAATGGAGCAAATTAAAAAACACATTTGTCACTTATGCAGATTAGTTCCTCAATAAATTAGTAAAACAATAAATAACAAAATTATCGTTATTGCTACCTAATTAATTTAGTATTCAATTTATAACCATGTAAACGACGTGCGAATTATATTTACTGCCGCAAAAAGGAAATACATAATAGATTTCTATCGTACTATTGTAAAAATATTTTCAGCTCCAGTTATTAAGTAGTGTTGGAGTATAGATCTATTACATACGGTCATGAGGCAATAGCATGGTAATTTCAATATTTACGGCCTATTACAGTGGTACAACTATGTAGATACACACTTTTGCAACGCGCAAATAGTGCATAAGTAAGCTACTGTTTCGTTACCGTTGTTTCTTTTTCAATCTATTCCGTGGATTAATTATTGTCAATAATTACGTTTACATCTAATCAGTGAATAAGTAGTAAAAGCGAGAATTCTCCGTAGACGGTATTTTATTTATTTGCACAGTTGCAGCGCTCAAGGTATTCAATTTCTCCAACTTTTTGTTAGAATCTCGTCATCATTTTTTGTTAGACACGCTTTGCTACCTCTCACGTCGCGCCATATTTCACGCGGGCCCGTTCAAACTTTGATTAACTATGATTAATTACATCCACATTTTCAAATCTATTCAATAAGAACTTAGCATAAGATTGATTTGGAACGTACGCTAACAAATTTACATTAACCATATGTGCGTAAGGAAAATATGTATTCAGTAATAATAAAGAAAGAAAATTAATAAGTAGGTTAAAAGTTGTACGTACATCCTTTATACTGCATTGGTTTTCTTTCGGAACGTTCTTAATTAGTTTAATTAAAATTAAAAAAAAAATATATTGAATATATTGAATGTCGAATCAAATCGGATGTGCGTTATACATTTCACGCGGATTGAATAAATATAAAAAGGTGCATATACCTATTGGTTAGTTTTTTAGGTCCATATTTAAACAAGAAACCAATTAATCAAATTGTTTTAATTGCATCTGGCCCATAGATTTGGATGGATATGAACTCGACATCCGCGCCTCCAATTAAGTGGCGCTTACGGAAGGGCGACTTAATTCGGCGGGATCCTTAATTTGAGGCGATCCCGACACGCTGGACCTGAGGCTGACTTTCTTCTGCTCGGTTTAGAGCAGGAAGGTCACGATCTGACCTTGATCAACAAATTTCTCTTTCTTTCACTCTCTTCGAATGGACCCAGCCCAACCAAAGATAGTGTGTCAATGGCACCTCATCGATTCTGCATCAGCAGATAATGAAATGGAGCAAAAAATCCGATTTTATATAATTAAGGAATTAGGTTGCTAATACTCCTACTAGTTGATACTATTATTACTTTATCCAATAGAGTTGAAATTTTGAAATTGACTTTCTTTCGATCTTTAGACGTCCACTAAATAACATGTATCTATTAAATGAGTAATATATCATATATCATGAGAGTTTTGGGCTTTGTAACACATGTTATCCTAAAAATTGTTTTTTGTGTGTAGTAATACCTTGTTAAGATATCTTCAATTTTTCTTACCTCTTTTATAAAATTTGTCTACATCTAACGTCTGCTAATTATTATTATTATTATTATTACTAAAATTCTGAAGGCGTTTAAAAGTAAAGCAAACCTTGATATTATGCTGTACGTTCACAACCTTGAAGTTATGTAGGTGTCACCGGAAAAATAGGAAGCCCTGTACTAAAGTACCGATACAATTAATTTGTACAATTATTGTACTGTACTATAATGTACAGTTTAGTCGTTAATACTCAATTAAATCCCAAGGAACTAAAAATGAAAATGTTATGCATCCGCTTGATAACAATTACACATTGCTAAATTGTCTCGCATTTGAACAATACAAATTTCACGCAGAAAATAAAATATCAGCTCTGATGGTCATTGCGAACAACGAACGTTCATGTAATACCACATATCAGTAATACGATGCTTTGCTTGCGAAATAACTCTTACAGGCGCGAAGGCCTAGGTTTATTATTCTCTTGTACAAAAGAATTAATACTCCATTGTAAATAATTTAACGATTTTTTTTATTATTTAAATTGCGAGTAGTAACAGAATAATCATTTTGTAGCGTATCTAATCACGAAAAAATAATCTAAAATATCACCCAACATGTATATTATAGTAACTACTTGAGTAGTACATAGTTTATTATTATGTGTTTACTCTGTGGTATGTATCTAACTAGTTTGTAGTACAATATTCTATATCAGAGGTCGATTACACTTAGATTTAATAAGTCAATGAACGCCGATTGAATTTCATAGTTACAACATACAGTATTTTAAAACCTACATAAACTTATGTAAAGATAGTCTTCATATTATTTGCATTACATTAATTTTAACAGTAATAAAATCCATCGCGTACAGTTATTTTTTTTTTCGTATAGCCACGTAGGTGTACAATAAATAATTTATATCGGAACCCGATCTAAAGTAATCCATTGTTATATTCACTATCGATAATAATTAATGAAAGTTTTGTCTCGTTCAAACACTTCCTACTATTTACAGCAGTTAAATCCCATTTGCTAAGCATATAGACATTTTTAAGCGTCTTTTTAGACCGACTCAAACTGGTACCTAATACAGTTACATAATGAGACCTGTGTTGGCATAGGAATAAAATTAAGAAACTAACACACCTGCACTTTCTAATATTTTTGCCGGCCATAACACCCGATATATGGCACTTGTATTCAAATTTGTTGTTTGTGGGCAACTGGAATGAACATGAGGATGTAGTAACACTTTTTACATAATAATCCTTATTTCGGGCGAACCCGAATCCACGCCGCATGCACAGAAACACCAACAGAAGTTGTACATCTGCGTAGACAGGAAGGATAATTGAATCATTTTTTTCTCTACATTTTCAGCAGACTAGCAATAGCCGCATTAACCGTAATATCATTATCACAAGCAGAAGTGGACCTCATCACGAAGCCAGAGCCAGGCCAAGAGTACGTCTTCGTGCAAACTTCCGGATCGGGAGCTAAACCAATATCCAGAAAGGATAAGCCAAGTGAAAATGAAAGACCTTTCGAGACGTCTCACAAACTTCCCCCATCTTTAACGTATCTTTACAAGAAAGAGAAGGACGAAGCTCTCAAGAGCCTGAAACCAAAACCTCAAAAGAGAGAAGCTAACCCCGCTGACGCTCCAGCCCCAGCTCCAGCAGGAGCCATCAAGCTTGATCCTCTCAAATTAATTGAGAGGTACAAGACGGAGCTAAAGACCACCGGCAGCACAAGGAAGTCTAGCTCCAGCACGACTACGCAGAAAACTAAGAGAGCAAGGACGAGGACAAAAAAGGAAGCCATAGAGGTCACTAGCGTTAATCCTGTTTTAACCACGGGTGCGGCAGTGAAGAAAGTTGCTGAAGAAGACGGTCCACTCGGTAAGTTTTTCAAAACAATTGCGACTTTAACAACTTAGTTTTGAATCTTTACTAAATTGCAACCGTGGAAGTACAATTTTGGACAATTATATATACTAATTGTGAATCAAAAACTCTGAGTTTTCTACAAGATACAGCACAAAATATATTAAATATTATGATTTTCGAGTTATGAATTTAGGTACTTCCTTGGTAAAGATACTGTGCATTTGATCGAATGATTGTCTTTGGGAAAGCTACAGAGTTTTGCAATAGTAGGGTCCCAATTCTGTTCTTAATAATGTGCCTATGACCAATAAAATAGGTAGTAGTAGTATACTACTATAGTAGTAGGTAGTTATGAAGCTCCATGGTTATATTATTGGGACCATTTTGGAATTTTTTTATTTATTCCAGTTGGAGCCGGAAGCGAAAAGCAAAGATCTAGGATCCAAATCAAAAAAGGACCCAATGGGCAAGAGTACGAATATGAATACGTTTACTATTATTATGATGATGAAGATGACAAAGAAAAGGAGAAGCAAACTAACCAGCACGATGGTCCCGCGAAGAACCAAATAACTCCTGAGAAGAGCAAAACTGCCGCTGCAAATGAGGTGCTCCCTTCTAGAGCAAATAATAAGAATAGGGGGCGGCAATTAGGGGATGAAGATATCGTTGGGGAAGAACGACTTCCTGCTAATACAAGATTTCCTCCGAGGAGTCGAAACCTGAACACGACACCGTTGCCTGAGGAAGAATCCAAGTCAGGTAGAGGACGAGGAAGAGGGAAAGCTACCACTGAGGCTACTCCTAATAATAATATCAATAATAATAATAACAGCAATAACAATGAAGCTGATAGTGTCTCAGACGAAACTCAAGTACGTACATATTTGTTTATACATATTGATTTTAATTCTGTAGGCTTACTGAAATTTAAATTTAACTTGAGAACTATATGAATTTAAAGGGAACAAGAGGTCGCACTCGGGCTAATGTCAGAAGGCCATCTTTGGAATTAGTCGATAGTGCAAGTTTCAACACACATTCCGGTACAGCAGGAGCAGAGCCACCTAGCGGAGGACCTTCTTTCCCTTCAGATCTTCCGGCCGGACCTGTACGATTTCTTGGAGCTACTCCTAATGAACGTATGGATTTGCCAGTAAGAGCCTTCGAAATAGGAAAGGAAAAGCACCACAATTTTCTTCTTTTCCTATATAACTCTAAAATTTCTTCTACTTTTTCTGTTATTAATAATAATTCAAATAATTTAAAGAAATTACTGGCAATTCATACAACCTATTAGAGAATTCACGCTCATTTTCATTTTCACTTATAGTATCTCGTAATCTCTCCTTCCTAGTTCTCCAAGTGTTTAATCTTCTTTGCTTTCTAACGCACAACATTAATACGTTTTATAACACGTTAAACTTCTGTCTATTACTGTGGAATTATTTTGTATATTTAGGAACAACCAGCGGAAGTGCCTGAAGAAGGAGGCGTTAAATCAGTTTCCGGAAAAAT
This sequence comes from Quadriops clusia, assembly GCA_033557875.1. Taxonomy (NCBI): domain Eukaryota; kingdom Metazoa; phylum Arthropoda; class Insecta; order Coleoptera; family Hydrophilidae; genus Quadriops; species Quadriops clusia. The sequence goes on along the minus strand of JAWQRP010003191.1, from coordinate 7,137 downwards.
TGAGGAATCCTCAGCTGTTGAAACTCCCGTTACTGAAGCTGAAGATGGTGCCACAACTATGATGTCTGCCATGGATAAGGTTGCCTTAGATTTGTATGCTATTTTGCAAGGAACTCAAAAACTTTCTGGCGAGGATGTAAGTATTGTATGCAACTTGTTACGATTTTAGTTCAATTTAGTAGATCATGGCTCCTTAGTTACGAATGTTGTATAGAGACAAAAGAAGTTCAAATTAATTAATTCAATTTAAAAGAACAATTTCAAATTTTAATCAAAAGCGCTTCTAGGATGCAAATGCGGAAGATTCTACAGACACAACGGAAGATTCAACAACTATTGAACCTTTAACTGATGCACCCACCACAGTATCTACGACCCCAAGCACAACTACCACTACTACGACAACTACTACCACTCCGGCTCCTCCTCCACCAGAAGCACCAGCTTTTGGAAGGAGCAAATTCAATAGGGGTCGAGGAAGCGCGAGGAAAACAACTTCATCATCTGCTTCTACAACTGAAGCACCAGTTGAAACTAAACCCAAGAATCGCTTTGGAAGACCTAGCTTTGGAAACAGGCCAAGACCTGGAGGGCGCACAACGGCAAGTCCAGGCAGTGAACCAGAAACCGTTAAAGAAGAAAAGAATACTAGTCAAGTCAAAGTTAGTATATTCCCCATACTTCACAATTTGAAAATTTAAATTAACACAAAATGTACCCACTTCTTTTTTACTTTTTCGCAGAGAAATTATAGTGGTCATACGAAAAAAAATTTTGAGATTTTGAAGAATACCGACGTTTTGAGTGACCCTGAGTCGATTTGGCCCTTTTTTGCTTTTTTGCTGTGTGTGCGTGTGTGTGTAAACACGTTAACTCAAAAACGACTTGAGGTAGATGGATGAAATTTGGCATGTAGTTATTTCGGCTAAAAAGTAAACTCGTATTAACTTTTGGGTTAATTTGGATAACCGGAAGTGTTAGTTTTTATCTGAAACGGAAGTGAAACTCTTTGCCATTTTCCTTATATGTATTTGTTTCAAATTGTGTACTAGCTTTAGAAATGATGAAAAACTCATAGATATGAAATTTTAGAACAATTGTCCAACTAGAAGTGGTCTTTTTTACATTTTAAAAAATATGCATATGTGTCTTAGCTAGACAACCCTGTATATCAAAATTATTCCAAAATCGCTTTAAATCCTTGTGTGAATCTGTCTTATCTTATTCAGTACACCTTAGAAATATACGAGAAAGTCGAGTGGAGACCATTCCATATTTTTTAGTAAGTAAGTAATTAGTATCTAATTAAGTGTATTTTCGAACGTCTTAGCCCACGGTTGGCCGCTCCCGCTTTGGTGCTAACCGCTCGAGAACCAAGACAACAGCTGCAGCGGAAGAAAACAATGAAGAATCTTCCCAAAGCACAGCAGCACCTTCAAGACCCTCCCTCCGCCCAAGACCAACCTTCAACATCAGGCCAAGAGGAAGAACGACTTCTGCTCCCGCAGAAGGAGGTAGTGAAGAAGGATCTGAAGCATCCACTACTACAGCAAGACCTAGAAGTCGCATCACAGCTGGGAGTGCAGTCAGACCCTTAAGGCCCGGTCCACGCATCAATTTGTCCGCCAGAGGACGCCCAGTTGCCGCCCAAACCCCAGAAGCTGCTGCTGAAGGTGCAGCGCCCCCAACTGAAGAAGAAACCCCATCAGAAGGAGGCGAAAAAGAAGCTGAATCTGCAGCAGCCCCAGCAGATAATCCATTGACTCGTTTACGCAACAGAGCTCGTCCGAACATACAACCCAAACCCAAAGCTTCAGCAAGTGCCCCTGTCCAAGTAAGAAGAGTAAACCCTCTTTTGGCGAGAAGAAAGCCCGGCCAAGCAGCTGAGCCTTCCAGTGAAGCACCAGCTGCTGAAGTCTCAGCAGCCACCGAAGCCCCCGCTGCTGAAGGAGATGAACCTGTAGACACTGAAAATCCTGCACCTAGCTCGACAACAACAACCGAAGAACCGAGAGGATTGAACAAATTGTTGGCTGGTCGAAGACGATTAGCCCAACGACAGCCCGGTACAATCAATTGAGGCTGTGATATTTTTAAATAAGCCTGTGTGTTATTAAATTTTTAGGTCAATCAAGAAATTTTATATTCTAACGAACAATTACATTTTAACGAACAATTGCATTTTACTACTCGTTCTTACCTATGGCACATAACATGTGCTTAGAGTCAATAAAGGTAAACAATTTCAATTCGATTACAAAAAAAATCTCAATTTTACAAAATTTCTTTTCAACCGATTACGACAATAACAAATTAATCCATCCTACATTAATAACAAAAATTTTCGTTATTTTATTCAAAGATGCCTTCTGTGCATTTACTTCGTCGATATCTAAAAAATAAAGCAATAACAATTTCCATTCTATTCTCTTTACTATTCTTATGTATTCTTTAAAATGATATTTATTTACCTAGATTCGTGAACAATAAAGAACAGTCTATTAGCATAATTCTACATTAATAAGTGATTCTCTAGGTTAATAATTCCTTTATGTAATAATACTTCATAATAAATAGCAGGCCTGAGATGTGCCAATATTTTGTACTTACTATTTGCATATAATTTATTAAATTACATTATTTTGTGTAAATTCAATAAACGAGAAAGGAGACAAACTTTGTATATATTATTACTAAAAATCACAAATAAACAATAAACAATTATGTACTACGTCTTTCCTTCTAACATAGCCAGTGATTACAGCTAATTCCCATCAAGCAATGTTTCTTTATCTCAATACGTCAGTTAGTGTATATGTATTAGGTATTGTATTTATTTACATTTCTAAATTAATTAAATCAAAGCTGCTAATAAAGAAACTGTTTATGTTAAGGAGTCAATTTTCTATATTACATTAACTAATATATAGGTTTCAGCTCAGTTCCGACTTATATTAAACTCAAATTACAAATTATTTCAGGATTGTAAATTTAAGATTGTTTGTAATTTTAAATTAATTTATTAATATGATTTTAATGTCCTGAGATATTTATGTTTCTTGCATAAGCTTCCTCTCAACAGTTACTCTAACACAACTCTAACAGTTAAATAAAATTTTCTCAAAACAATACCTGCCAATTATTCTAAGTTTAGCAGTTACGATGAGCATATAATCAATTCCCATAGAGATTTCCTACCAACAATCATTGGATTAGACATTACTGTTTAGTCGAGTCTATACGCACATCAATATAATGTGGCCATAGAGAAAACTGTTGACTGATAGTTATATGGCTTTTACGTCAAAAGTTGATTGGCAAGTATTAATCAAATTTTTCTGCCCAACAACCATCATGTCGATAATATGTCACTCCTATCATTATTTGATTAGATAGCAAAGATCATCATCAAGTACAATCATCAATAAGAAGTCTTCTATCTTATTTCATTCATTTTTACTTCCTTGTTTGGGAAATCTAATAAAAGTTGTATGTATGCCTACCCTATTGAAGCAATACACAGACGAAAAATAAAACTATGTTAGGTACTTACATGTAATATTTAAAATTAACTTGCCAGTGGCGTTTTCCCTTCTTAATGCACAGAACAGTTCTTTATTGTAATTAAGATACTACAAACACTTTGCAAAATAAACAACTATAAACAATGTTCTGAACATTTGAAGACGATTAAAAGACAATTGTTGGCAGGGTGGCCACCTCACTTTCGCGCTAATCTGTTGAGCTTAAGCACATAAGAATTTTTAGTGCGCACACATACCTGAATGTTGGCGAGCCTGCTGCGGAGCTGTCATGAACTGTCATGTATACGTAATCGAGGTTAGAAATGGTCAAATAACAAAAATTAAGGTAAATTGCTGCGTCTAATTGGAAGATTGTCCGAAGATCTTTGAAATGAAGGCAGAACCAGCATTTCTCAGCCGCTAAGTGTTACTTTTTATCTCGTAGCTAGCGTTTGTTTAAACAATCCGAAAATGGACAATTCCAATTCACATGTAAATTCAAACAATTTGAAAGATTCCCAGTCCCTTGTCATCAAAAGGGACCACGACCACGATTCGCCCCCTCTGGATGTGAACAGATCTGGATTGCTGAACATGCGAGCGATCGTTTTTCTCCTTCTGTGGTATATTTTCAGCGGTTGCACTTTGTTCTTGAATAAGTATATTCTCACCTTTTTGAAAGGAGATCCTACAGTATTAGGTGCGTATTAAAAACAGTAGTGTATATTCTTTTTCTCCATGTTATACATTTCTCGGCTTGCCTGATATTTAAATCGTAAGTTGTCTTTATATTTCATTTTGTTTTTAGCCGCCTGCCAAATGTTGACTACGGCAACATGTGGCTTTGTGCAAATGTATTTTCCATGTGGAATGTACAAACCATCTCAGAGGTTAAGCAAGCCTCCTGGATTCTATCGACACATGATATTGGTTGGTTGTACAAGGTATGAGTAATTTATGTTGCATGAAATAAATATTCTCCGAGTTGTTTATTTTGAAAATGACATTAAGTAATTTATCTTTAAACCAAGATATTTAGGGATTTGAATTTTAATTAATTGAAAAATGTTGGTACCAGATTTCATTTTACAGATTATATTTTTGCATTCCTGGAATTTCTAATTTACTCTTTTAATTAGCATAATAAACATCTCTCTAAATTTCCATATGTTTTGTTCTATGAATAAATGATCTCATCACTTTGTTACAGATTCATGACAGTCGTACTTGGATTAGTTGCTTTAAATTATGTAGCTGTTAGTTTCACAGAAACAATAAAGAGTTCAGCGCCTCTGTTTACAGTCCTGATATCGAGGTGTCTTTTAGGTAATCCAGCAATAAATATTTAACACCCTAAATAAAAATATTTCATATAAATGCATATATGAAATCTTAAAATATATTTTAATTAAAAAAAACTTGTGTTACAGGAGAACACACAGGTCTATTTGTCAATTTAAGCCTCCTCCCAGTCATGTCAGGACTTGCACTTTGTTCAGCCAATGAATTAAGTTTCGAGATAAGGGGTTTCATCGCTGCTATGGCAACAAACCTCACAGAATGTCTCCAGAACGTCTACTCAAAAATGTTGATTTCCGGCGACAAATTTAAATATACGTAAGTATTTATCGGACTTTGTTAAACCCTTATTCTAAATTATAAATCTTAACCATATAAAAGAGTTAAAATTTTATAATTTTATACCGAGTTAAAATTTTGTTTACAAAGGCCAGCCGAGCTACAATTCTACACAAGTCTGGCGAGTGTCGTTGTTCAAATTCCTGCCTCCATGATGCTAGTGGACATATCGACGGCTGAGAGACCCGATTTTAGCCACATTTTCTACTTCATCCTCAACGGTTTGTTCTTTCATTTTCAAAGCATCACTGCCTACGTCCTCATGGATTACATCAGCCCTGTGACGCACAGTGTCGCCAACACAGCAAAAAGGGCCTTCTTGATCTGGTTGTCTGTCCTCATGTTTGGCAACCCTGTAACCGTCTTGAGTGGCCTAGGAACGTTTATCGTTATTGCTGGCGTCTTCCTTTATATAAAAGCGCAAGAGTACGACAATCGGATGAGCTCTGCTAATATCATGCAGCGGAAGGTCCGAGCCATTTAGACATTGTTTCTATTAATAATAAAACGTGTATATTAAATAAAAACTGATCCTGTTTAATGCAAGCACCTGTTCTACAATAATAATGATTTCTTCAATTCTGTGATAGACGGACTAAATGAAATGTTACGTTTTATTATCTAGTTTGAAACTCGCTTTAAAACAATATCCTGATTAAAATTTAATCCATTTTAATGAATTATTAAGGTATGGCTCGGCCCTTTTACATAACAGGTTTTTTTTTGAAACATTTCAATAAAAATTATTCAAAAAATTATTAAAATTAAATAATGAAAACATTGTTAGAAATATTATTTAAAAAAATTAGCGAAAAATATGTTTGATAAACAAATGTGATATTGCCTTCTTGTACACTAGAAATTTTGTTGTATACCTCCATTTAAGTACTTAATATTTATTTATTGTAATTTGTAAATATAATATAAAAAATATCTCATAGGGCTGTACATTTTTGTTACAGTAGAGTTTAATTGGTTAACCGAATATTTTATTTTAACTGTAACAACGGAAATATTTTATTTATTTTTTTAATTTGTGTTATTTTAGATGTCACAATTTTAAATTACATAAAAGGATTTAAATATTATGTGTTTGTCAGCACTAGTAATAACTTTAACTAGGGTAAAATGTTTATTGCAAATGTGTGAATTACAGTACCAGAGTGCAGTTTGTTGCAATTAAAGTAATTTTATAATGAAAATCTAAAATTATTATAAATAGAAGGTAAATTTATAAGTAAAGAATAAATAAAAGAGAACAGTCATAAGCAAATAAAACGAAAGTAATTTTATAACAGAGAAAAATAAGATATAGTGTACAAATTACATTCCATTCACTTGTAACTTTAAAAAAACTCATATCACTTTAAAGGTGTACCCATGGCTATTTTTTTAACTTCTATATTTATAAATGTTAGTTATTTTTTTGGTTTAGTTTATTATTTTACTTATGTTATTTTATAGAGCACTATTGATTATCTACAGATTAATATCGAATCAACATGTTATTACCCAGTTTTCCAATTGTAAAGAAAACTTGTACAGAGTGTAAAATTTGTAAATAACATCTACTCTCTAATAGTTACGAATAGCAAATTTTTATTTATATCCCACTATAAATATTTAATAATATAGCAAATGAACCAGTGGAATTATTGATTAAAGACATTTTGTTTAAATTTTCTACATTATTTTAACCTTGTTTACCCTGGTAACCATTGCAAAGTATTTTTATTATTGCATTTTTGAGATCCCAGCAAGTGTTATAATCAATTTATAATTAAGACGACGTGAAGTACTTGCAAGTATTTTATTTATATTTTATATATATATAAATAAAATACTTGCAAGTACTTCACGTCGTCTTAATTATAAATTTTTATTATTACAATAAATATATTTCGTTAGCGGAGAAGTGGTATATGTTATTAATTATTTTGATTTGTTCAAAAATGATACTTTTGAACTTCAATAC
>JAWQRP010003190.1:0-13820 GCA_033557875.1 Quadriops clusia | reverse complement strand
AAATGCTAACAGGCTAGGAGAATAAAAAATGGAATATTATGCTGTTTGTTTCATGGCGATATCTTATTCCTACGCGAAAAAATATCTAAAATACGATTTAAGGTATGACTAGCTGCCTCTTAATGCACAATTTCGGCAACATTCCCTCATATAGGTGAGTGAACAAGCCAACGACTTAATTATAAAACGAATCAAAAACCAGATTTCTTCAGCTTTGTGCTTTTAACATTTTATCTCTGCAAACAAAATTACCAATAATCAAATTTTGAATCTCGCGCCTTTATTTTTTGATCAGTATTCACTAGGTTTTTATTTATTTCAGTTCTAAAAATAACCAAAGGTTGGTGGTCATGTTGACGTTTCAAACAACACACGGCGCAATCTTGATTCAAATCATACGTTTTCTCTACTTTAAATTACAAACAATCAACTGCCAACAAAGGAAGTGACAGTCGCATTTTGGCTCTTCTGAATTTTGGAAAAACGATAGGATAGTTGGGGGTAAGAGGAAACTTGTTTTATGCATAAAAACATGACGCTTTTTTTACTGGCATGTTGTGTCATTTCAGAGCTATTTTAACAGAGACATATTTCACATAAGAAAGTTTCTTAGAAGGGAATTGCTAAGAAAATGATTTTGCAGAAGTGGATTTTATAGAAGAGGATTTTACAGAACAGATTTTTTTTCAGAAAAAGATCCATATGTATTTTACTCGAAAGGTATTTCTTTAACTTTTACGTTATTTATATTTATGCTCTGGGTGTCTCCTTTCTGTATACTTCGTTTTATAACAGAGGTCCTTTAGGTGGGAATTGCCAGTACAAGATGGTCATTATTTTTTATTCGACAATCTTTTCTGCTACAACAGTTTTCTTTTTGCGGTAACAATTATTATTATTTTGCAACAGAAACTATGTAACTATATTTTTTGAGATATCAACAACTACTTCTACTTCCATCGTTTATATAGGGACAACAAAACAAATCCTTTTTCGCGGTGTTTAAAATAACAGGTCTAATTGGATTATTATATGGTTATGCAATTTAATGCGACTATATATATATACAGTGGAATCCGTTTAATCGGGACACATCGGTAACGACACTTTTGTCCCGATAAAGCGAATGTCCCTATTAACCGAGATGACGTTGATATATTGCTAAATTTTAATAGGTAAATGTTTACAATTGTTCTAGTGTTTTGTGAGAATGACGTATAGGTAAATTATCTAATAAAGAAAAAATACTATGGTATTTTAATGGATGTGTAAATTTATACGTATTTAGTTCACGAAATCAGCGCAACAATTTCATGGGATAATTTGCGATATGAAGATTTTAAATTGATCTTTCTTTAATTTTATCAAAAATGAAAATCTTTTGTTTTAAACTTAAATCACTTTGAGACATTTTAATGTTTAATAACACAAGTGCACACATCAAGAAATGCAACCCAATTGGAGGCAATTGTAGAATTTTTTAAATTACAGAAAGTTAGTAAGCCCCATTTCCAATCTGTAATATGCGTGAAAAAGCATAGCGAATTTAAACAGAAAATAATATTTTTAAATCAAATCCGTTACGTAAAGCATAATGTAAATGTTCATTCTAAATACGTATACAAATATGTTATTATTTCCTTAAGAAACTTCAAACTTTCTTCTAAATGAAATAAATATGAAATGGTATAATTGTATAAATTTTCTTGGACTTCTACAATATAGATGCAGTTTTATTTCTTGAGATTAAGTCCGCAGATGATGAATAAAACACATTGGTTATGCCATAATGCCAGGCATAACCAATGTGCTTTATTCATCATCTGCGGACTTAATCTCAAGAAATAAAACTGCATCTAAATATGAAATGTTTTTAGTGATTCTAATAATTTGTTCTAATTAACCGAGCTTTTGTCCTGTTTAGCAGGGTTTATTTATACAAATAAATATACGTATGATTCGGTAATTCCACATTTGTCCCAAATAAGCGGATGTCCCGATAAACCGGTGTCCCGAATAAGCGGTTTCCACTGTATATAACATATACATATATATACAGGGTGTCCCAACCTCGGCGGATCGGTGGATTGTGGCTTTATTACTGAAGGTGGACCAAATGTGTAAATACAAAAGTTATATAGCATTAAAAAAGGTACCTTCTTAAAATATTTTTTATCTAAAAATATAGTTAGGAGGCGCAGTGGGGACATCAAGTCCACTTTCTTAAATGGCACCCCACCATTTTACATTTTTTTCTTAAATCTACTTATTTAGACCTTTCCAAAGGTACCTAGTTTGTACCGTCTAAAATCAATATTTTTCGAGATATTAATTTTTTTAGATAATTTTTGATCAAAACATTACTCTACTTAAAATTAATTCTCAGATAAACGGTTAAAGGTGGGGGTTTTAAATTGATCAGTGTTTGAAGGGGAAGCTTCCCGATGCGAATCCAGTCCGTTTCACTTTTCTGTTACTAAATAGGGGCTCAAAAATATTGATTAAAAAGGCTAAAATTGAAATGGCACAAATTCATTTTTTTTTAATGGAATGATATTATATTCTTTTCATATTATAAAAATAGATTAAAAATTTAATCTTTTTGTATAAAATTCCCTATACCTAAATCTAACCGATTATGATTTTTCTAGAAAAAAAAATTTTCTTATGCGATTTTTAGGTAAACTAATGGCTTTTCGTTAATACTTTCTTCGCTTATTCGGAATTTATAAAAAATAGTAAATAATTATTTTTAAATTTTACATTAAGAATTATTTTTAACTCATCGTATAAACAATGATCGAATTCACACCGCACAAACCTTTATTCTACAGTAAAATGTATTTGTCAATTTGACATTTTAATAATGTAATTCATTGAAGTATGTACCATATAACTCGTGAAAACTGTTGTGTACTTGTGGATAAAAATTTTGTGCGATTAGTGTGTAGGAACCCTCAACCCACAATCGGTTAGATTTAGATAAAGGGAATGTTGTACAAAAAGACTTAATTTTTAATCTATTTTTATAATATGAAAAGAATACAATATCATTCCATTGAAAAAAAATGAGTTAGTGCTATTTCAATTTTAGCGTTTTTAATCAATATTTTTGAGCCCCTATTTAGTAACAGAAAAATGAAACGGACTGGATTCGCATTGGGCAAGCTTCCCCTTGAAACACTGATCAATTTAAAACCCCCACCTTTAACCGTTTCTCTGAGAATGAATTTTAAGTAGAGTAATGTTTTGACCAAAAATTATCTAAAAAAATTAATATCTCGAAAAATATTGATTTAAGACATTACCGTTGAAAAGGTCTAAATAAATAGATTTAAGAAAAAAATTTAAAATGGCGGGGTGCCATTTATGGACTTGATGTCCCTTGTGCGCCTCCTTACTATATTTGGAGATAAAAAACATTTTAAGAAGGTATCTTTTTTAGCCACAATCCATTGATCCGCCGAGGTTGGGACACCCTGTATATACTAATTATATTTACAATTTAGAGGTAGTAACATTCATAAAAAAACGTATTTTTCGATTTTAAGGATTAAAAAATTCAGATAGAATAGTCGGTTTAGTATCGGAACGCATATTCATAACTTATATTTGAAAATTAACAAACGTTATTGCTGTATTTGGAAAATAGATTTTTTTAACAAGTGGGATTTTGTGATTTGTAAGGATAATCATAGTTTTATCAACGTCCTGAAAAAAACACGAATAAAGTGTTTTAGAAATTCAGTATCTTTAAAATACAGCGTGTTCGGATTGAACTGTTTTATAAAAAAATTTAATTTGGTGCTGCCTTCAATATATTGTGCACTTCACTATTTCATTCTGCCAAGTAAACTTGGTTGCATAACCAAGGCCGTCTAAAATTTCAGACAGCCTTGTCTGATTGACGAATCACAAGTCTTAAATTCAAATAAAGCGGTATTCTCATAAATGATTATAACCGAAAGATTTGATAGCGGCATAGAGCTCGAATTTAAATTTTTTATAAAACAGTTCAATCCGAACACGCTGTATATCCAGGGAGAAGCAATAGAAAGCTATTGGATTAGAAAGCTATTGTGATAATTACATGAAATGAAAGATATACAGGGAGAAAGAGATTGTTGAGATCAAGAACCAAAGGACAATGGTCGGTCACGAGGATAGATCCTGGGAGGTGATGTATGACGTGAATATACAAATCTAAAGGCCATTCAAGAATAGAGCAAAGACGAAAACTAAACTTCATTTCAAGAATAAGAAAACCGGCGGCCAACCAAGTTTAAATGTCGCGTTGACAGGAGATCGATCATCCACCCGAGGAAATTGATTGACTTTCACGCTATTGGGATGTGCCAGTAGCGCACATGGACTTTCTTTTGGGTAAATTGTCACCTGTGCGTTGGAGTGATGAAATGTTGTAAATGCTGCGAATGCGGATCTGGCACAGAAGACGGCTCTGTGGAACCCTTCCGCTTCTGGAAGGCCCTATATAAACATGTCAGGATCTTTATCGGAGAGTTTCTCGGCACAGGCTTAGTCGTCTCGGTCGGCTGTATGGGCTCCTTCGACGTCAAAAGCGAGTTCTTCAGGCCCAATAACCTGGAGGCCATATGTTTTGGCCTAGCCACCATGATCGCCGTCAGGATCTTTCTGCACATCTCGGGCGGCCACGTGAACCCCGTCATCACCCTCACCTCCCTCATTTTGGACATGGTGCCCTTTAAGTATATTCCCGTTTATCTGATCGGCCAGTTTAGTGGGGGTTTGGCAGGATGCGTTCTCTTTCAAGCTGTCACCCCCTCTTATCTCTTGGGTAAGTAAACTGGCGACCAAAATTAAAGGAACGAGTGAGCAAATATTGCGTTCATTTTCAAAACTGTGTAACTCCGAGAAAAATTATTATACGAAAATGTTATGCACATCATTTTCAAGGAAAAACTTTCTACTTTTTGATTCTGTAAGTTAAGAGTTTCTATTTTGAAAGGAAATCCAATTTTTTATGTGAGAAACGAGAAATAGTTCTGTGTAAATTTCCCAAAATTTAAACAAGTACACGGACTTCTATAATTTTTTTTGATAAATTCCTCCAAATATATTTTTGATCGTTTTGAAATTTCGCACGTTCTAATTATAGGTTTTCCTTGTAAAAAACGTAAACATCGCAATGATATATGCTTTTGAAAGACCCTGCAAATTCGTAAATTTCAGGATATTTTTGAACAAAATTTACCTAGTAAAAAAGTCAGTTTATGGCAAACTAAACTCAATGACATTATAAATTGTTTTATAGGGATTCTTATGCCGTAAACTAAATTCATATTGCCCTTTGCTATCAGAAGTTATGACAGTTAAAATCAAGAGTGCGATTTTTTCTTTAATTGTCAATAACTTCGTTAAAAATTGTCGCAGAAAAATGAATTAAAGTGGAACACATAGAGAAATGTTCACACTACAAAATGCATTTAGACAAATTAATCGAAAAAAATTATTGAAGTCCGTGGTACTGTTTAATTTTGAGAAATCTTAAGAAAAATGTTTCTTCTTCGTTTCTCACATAAAAAATTAGCTTTCCTTTTAGAATAGAAACTTTTAACTTACAAAATCAAAAAATATAGAGTTTTTCCTTGAAAATGATATGCAAAGGATTTTCGTAAGATCATTTTTCTCGGAGTTACACAGTTTTGAAAATGACCCAAATATTTTCTCGCACGTTGGTGTTCCTTTAATTTTGGTCACCAGTTTATTATTCTCTTTCACAACAGTCACAATTTTTCCACTACTACTTATTAGTAGTACAACTACAAGTACAGAGATCTACGACTACTACTTCCTATGTACACGTCTTATCTTTTCTACAAGTACAAAAGAAAAACAAAATAATACTCACAAGCAATCATTATCAATCACAATAATAAAAAATACTCACAATAAAGCTGAAGTATATTCATACATTACATAAGAAGTTCTTGTAAAAGAAAGCCTTTCTCCTCAGGTGGAGAAATCAAAAATAACACCCAAGGTGTAGAAGTGAAAGTGAGAGGAGTTTGCTCTCCTTACTTGGCGGTAGAGACACGGTACTATGAAGCTCTCTGTTTCGAGTTCTTCGTGACGGCCATCCTTTGTTTCGCTTGGTGCAGCATATGGGACTACAGGAACACCCACCGGATGGAGACATCGGTGTTTCGGTACGGCCTCACCTACATGACCCTCATTATATGCGGCAATGCCGTCACCAAGTCGAACATGAACCCCGCGAGGTCCTTCGCCCCCGCCCTTATCAACAGTGACTGGGAGAACCACTGGGTGTTCTGGACGGGACCGATAGTCGGGTCTGTGTTCGCAGCTGTAGTATATAGGTTTTTCTTGTATGAACCCCCTAGCAAATATTACCAGCAAGATGAGTAATAATAAAGAAATAGTGTTTTAACCCAGTTATTCATCGGACTCTTTTCATTTAAAATATTTTATTAAAGAATCTAGCATTTTTATGAAAATATATTTATACATATAACAAATAACATTAACAATAATCCTAAAGAGGTGACGCCGTTTCCAGAATTTTATGCGACAACCTCATCAATCCCGACACTGGATCTCTTCCGAAGTATTGTACTTTCAGCTCTTGCCCGACTTCTAATCCTATGGCAGTTGGATGACTCACCTAACACATAAAAAAATACAATTCGAATCAATCCAAGGGCATTCAAAAAACAAAATTAATAAAACTAAAATTGACTCGTTTTTTGTGTTATTCTCGGATATTTAAGGTTTTTGATTAATTTATTCAAAATATCTATTTCATATATTATTTTTTGATGTTTCGCTATTTTTCGATATTTATTGTTCTCACTATTTTTTTTAGTTTTCGATGAATTATTAAACAAACTATTGAAAGACAAAAATTAATAAACGCAAATGAAATTTCCTTTAGAAAAATCTATAAATAATAAAATATACTTTTTATGTAAGATGTAGTTTATCATGTTTTATATTATTAATTATTTAGACACTTTAGAAACGGTATAATACAAAGTAGAATTAAAAAATTTTACAATCTGTATAAATATAAACAAATTAATATAAAAATGACAGTAATTACTATCTTAATTATACTGCAGTGCATTAGGAGAGATCATTGTATAAACGGACAAGTGGTACCCATGGACGGTGTCAATAGCTATTTTTGAAAAACCTGAAAAGTTTTGCTTTTATCATTGTTAGATGAGACTTTGTGTACTCCAGTTAAGTGTTTACCCTTGAACGTGTTGATTCAGTAGGTAATTAATGTCTGATATTTTTATGTTTATCAACTGTGAAAGTAAAATTTTCATGATGATGTTTTTGATTTTTTGTCACAACACCGTTTGCTGTACCTAATCACCATACTGGTGTGCTTTGAATAGCTGGTTTCCAAGGCGATTCCACCTGTTTTTAAGTTTTTAAAATCTTGTTATGCTGAAATTACAGAAATGAAAAAAATACCTCAGTGACTGGAACATAAGAAGGATTCAGATAAAAATTTTAGTTTTCCGGAATTCAGTAAATTCTGATCTCCGATTAAAATAAAATTTTGATCCGTGGGTACAACGGTTTCTCCTACCACACATAATAGGTCTAACACAGAATATGAAATATGAAATAATATAGTCTAACATGTGAAATAAAATAATCATAAAGCTCAAATAACGAAGAGTAACAACAAAAATCTAAATTCAAATGCTACTTACTTTCCTATGCGACAGTTGCGTATTATGCACAAGCGCTGGCGGCATCCCTGGATATAAAGTGACCATAACTCCGATATCCCTAATCTCCACAATTTTAGAACTATATATTCCCCGGAACTCCAAATCTGGAACTCGCTCAGTGTTCAACCATTTCGTCATAATTTCCTTAGCCTCATCCATCGCCATTTGATTTGGCGCAAACACATCAAACGTCGTCTCGTCCATTTGTGTAACTTGCACTCCAGTTTCAGCAAACAACTTCTTCAGGTTAACCCCGCCCACCCCCAAGAGGCGAACCCTCTTATGTGGCTCGACCTCCACCTTTTCGCAAACGGGCCAGTTTTCCTTTTTTTGGGTGGGCTTGTCGATGCACTCATGCATTATTTCCAAAATTTTTTGCTTTGCGTCTGTCGCTTTTTGAACAGCTTCCATCACTATTTTCAAGGGAAGCCCTGGAATCTTTATGTCCGCTTGCAATGCTGTAATGCCTTTTTTCGTGCCCGCCAGTTTAAAATCCATGTCTCCGAGGTAATCTTCAATTCCGAGGATGTCCGTGAGGAGGTGATAATCCTCTATGTGTTTCGTATCATTGTTTGTATATTTAGTGACTAGACCAATTGCTACCCCTGCAGCGGGTGCTAAAATTGGCACACCTGCATCCATTAAGGCTAAAGTGCCTCCGCAAATACTCGCCATGGAACTAGAACCTGAAGCCAAATATATTTTTTAATTGCATATTTTATATCAATTAATTATATGTTATAGATTAGGTATCTCTAAATAAAAATATAAAATGATAGGGTTATAGACCGTGATGAATTCTATGGTATGTTCAAATTTCATTGCAATCCGTTGAAGAATAAACTTATTATTCTTCTTACAAGTTTCAATTGTTCTCATTGCTTTCTATAGGCAATTTAATCCTTACCATCTCGTCTTAAACTTAACCATATCGCCTTAAATATAAACTGATAAATCAAATACCTTATTTCTAAAGAAAATGTCTAAGATCCTGTACTGTATTGGATTTAAGTAGTTAGCATTGAAAAATATGTGAATTAGGTTGCTATGTACTGGGAAACTTCACTTCAATAAATAATGTCAAGTACTACCTGTGTTTAACTCTTTCAAGAATCAAGACAAGATATTTAACCAGACATTACAGATCCGATTTTACAATCCTAATTATCTCTGTTAGTTACCCAGCCAATCAACTATCAGGAATTTTTAAAATAGCGATAGCTGACTGGTTAGCTAACTAACAAAGAGATATCTCGTTTATAAAATGGGACCTAAGACAAATATTTTTACGTGTTTTGATGCATCTGTATTCATGGTGCACTTTATATTTAATATCGTCCTACTATAAATTTATAGTTCTATTAAAAAGATATTGGTGTTGATTGTTTAACGTGAAAACTTTAAGAGTATACATACCATTAGATTCCAAAACTTCGGAAGTCAGCCTAATAGTAAATGGAAAGTCATTAGGAACAATTGGATTAAGTCCTTTCTCAGCTAAGGCCCCATGTCCTATCTCTCTTCTGCCAACTGGTCCAGACTTGCCTATTTCCTTTGTAGCAAACGGAGGAAATTCATAATGAAGGAAAAAATTTTTCTCCTTCACTCCACTGAAATATAATTTTCTGTTAATATGTACTTTGCAAATCACTAAAAATAGAATTATTCCTAAGTTTTTATTCGAGGCCCAAAATTTTGTTCAGAGTATAATAAAAACTTTTCTTGTTGGTTATTCAGTAAAAGACATTGCTTGATTCAAAGCAAACACTCTAACTTTAAAATAAAGTTTTATAAACGAATAAACAAAATTCATGGATTGAAGTGATACAAGTTAAGGACCATAGTATATATAATAATAGTAAATAATTAATAAAAAATTTACCTAATGAATAAAAAAGTAATAGATAAAAAAATATAGTTAATGAAGAAATAATTAATATAAAAAGGATTAATATAAAATATAATTAATAAAAAATATACCTAATTTCGTTTAACCTATTACCTTGTAAGCATAGTAACAGAATCTAATTTCAAAGCACTTTGAGGTGAATCTAAAGCGATAGTGCAGAACACCTGCGTCTGTCCCCTTTGAAACAGGGCCGATCCATGCAGTGGCCTAAACATATTAACCTGGCAGCTAATATTCCTAAGCTGGTCAAAGTTCCGCCCATCACACCGGACACTTTCATCGAAAATCAAATTCCTAAATATATCCTTGACAACTTTGTTAATTCCGTCAATCACTAAAGTCACTTCGACGTCAGCGAATGTAGTCCGCACTTTCTCCAAGACATCGGTCCGAACAACATTTAACGCATTATCCCTACTCAGCTTATCATGTTCGTAGTTCTTAAAAATTTCGCGCACTCGCATTTCCATCAAAGACCGAATTGCTTCGAATACTTCCTCGCTTAATTCGGCTGGTTTCCCCAACTCCCTTTTCGGTTTCCCGACTTCCTTCTGCAACTTTTCAATGCCGTTCACAACGGCTTGTGCTTCTTTGGTACCGAACTTGATCGCTTTCAGAAAGTCCTGTTGCAAAACATTATCGCCTTGAGCTTCTAACATTACCACCAAGTTCTGCTTCATGGCGGTAACGATCAGATTAAGGGAGCTGGACTGCATCTCCTTCCTCGTGGGATTCACAACAAGTTCGTTGTCGATAAATCCGACTCGCACAGCCCCAACGGGCCCATTCCAAGGTATATCGCTTACAGCCAATGCCGCAGATGCGGCATTTATACAAATTATATCCGGGTTATTAATGCTATCCACAGCTAGCATGTTACAGATAACTTGGGTTTCATAGTTGAAACTTTGATGGAATAATGGCCTCAAACTCCTATCTATCAGCCGAGATGTTAATATTTCTCGTTCGGAAGGTCCGAGTTCTCTTCGTAGAAAATTAGTCGGGATGCGACCTGCCGCTGCAGCTTTTTGTCGATAATCTACAGTTAAAGGTAAAAAGTTTGAGGTGCTAGGTTTCGTTTTGGAAACAGCTGTGACCATGACTGATGTGTCGCCAATTGTGCCAACGGCACATCCATCAGAGAAGCGAGCGTAGCGGCCAGTGGAAACTTTTAAATTCCGGCTGTAAAATATTCATGACAATGTAAAATATTCTTGATAATTGTAAAATATTCTTGATAATTGTAAAATATTCTTGATAATTGTAAAATATTTTTGATAATAACAAAATATTCATGATAATCATAAAATATTCAAGGCATTACTAATAATAATGTAAAATTTTCAGAAGTTAGGATTATAAATAAGTTAAATTACAATTGGTATGGTCCTGACAATTTATGTGGGCGGATCAAATATAAATGGGCCTTTTTAAATTTCTCGCCCGCCTGCAGCATGATGGGTCTGGAACGTTTTGGATAGTCGGGGAGAGTCATGTGAAAGGCGGTAAGAACGTTAGTGTACCATATTCTTCATATTCTCAGTGGTGCCATTTCCTTCCTCGGTTCAGGAAAAGAAAGAAATTGAAAAGAGCCATTATGAAATAGCGGAAGCCTTTCGAGAGTGCACCAATGATAGCAATATACGTTTGTCTGTAGGGAAGATTTTGGCCATGGTTTTCTAGGGCTCTAAAGGTGTTTTGCTGGTGGATTTTTTATAAGAACATCGAATTATTAATAGTGTTTATTATTCTGACCTTCTTGGCCACGTTCGAGATGCCTTTCGGCCAAAAAGGAGCAGTGTTTCGATTAGAAGTAAATTTTTCTTCACAACAATGCCAAATCCCATAGCGACGCAGTATCTGGACACAAATTAGCTCATATGCACAAGGTTGTCCCAGAGCCAACTTCCATATGTTTCGGCCCTTTACAGATGGATTTATAGGACAGCGCTTAACAATGAACGAGGAGGTGCAGCAAGTCCTGTGCAATAGGCTTTTTTATGATATTGGGATGAAAAAATTTTCAAACCGCTGAAGAAAGTGTATAGATAAGATGGGCAAATATGTAGAAAAATTAAAGGAATATAATTTAGAATTTATATTAAACATATCTGGTTCTTTTGCAAAAGACGCCTTTATATTTGATTGACCCTAGTACAATATTTTTCTCATAAGATAACCGGTTTCACAAATGTATTAGACTTGTCAGGTTTCTATAAGACATTGCAACATTGAATTTTACACTCAAATAGATACAGTTTACAGTAAAGGTAATCTTTAACAATGCGTTCCAACACACATCTGATTATTAAACCGTCCACTGTACTGTCATGCGCAGTAAACGATTTGAAACTAGTATATGTACTATACATTGAACTGTACAAAATGTTTTGTTTTAAAGACCCTTTTATCAAATAGTCAGGAACGTATAAACTGTAATTTACTAATAGTAATAAAATGAAAACGACTTACGAAACACCGCTGGGATGTATAATATGAACAAAATACTAGTAAAGTTTTCTTAGATTACTAATAGTAAATATTCCAAACGTACCCATTGGAAAAAGGAACTTCAACTTCACCAGACATAGAACTTTCACTGTAACACCTAATATTTTTTAGATTCACAGGTCGTCCTTTTAGCCTCGTGAACATTTTTGAATATTTCAACTTAAAAACGTGATTATTTAACAACATTTTCCATTAAATTAGTAGCAGATTAAGGTTAACATTCAAAAATGACAGAACCTAACCTAAAAACATGCGAAATGTCAACAAAAGTTGATAATGGCGACATCTATATGTCATCGTCGTTGATGTTATCCTATGAACATAACTAAAAGATGAACCATCAGAGGTCGCACACAGTGGTGGGCCAATACAGAAGAAAGAAGAAGAAGAGGTCGCACCCCGCATCAACGTGATTGGTGGAATATGGACAGAGAGCCAAGGTCAAGGCTGGGCAAACTCGCCACTTAAATCAAATATTGCCCATGTGTTTTTTAGCCATAAGAGTATATGCATTCCACGCTTATCAGACGTGACCAAACGAACGTTCGAATTATCGCTTTTTTTATTTCACATAAATTCTTGATCCACGTTATTTTTCTTTGTCTTCTTTTTATTGACTTTTATTTTTTATATGCATACTTTATTTCATCGTGGCTCCCCTTCGTCTTGGGCTTCTTCAGGAAAACGTACGTTTTCTTAATTATCTTTTACACTTCCTATATTATTTCTGTTTAAAACTTACATGAACTTTTTACTTTTTTATACGGCTAAATCCGACTGTTAAGTACTTAGTTAATTTCTAGAACGATAGATATATGCCAAATATGGTATTTGAGCATTATTTTTAATTTTTTTAACAAATTAATAATACATAAGTAAAAACATGTACAGTTTGTTTAGAGACAGTTGACCGGTCTAAAGAATGCTGATTATGTACCTCATTTATTATGAGCGATATAACCGCAATTGATAGTTCCTATGACAAAAATAATCGAAATTCGGTGCCGCTTTCATAAAGAGTTAAAATCCAGTTGATCAACCAAGTCGCCATTGAAATTACGCGATGGCAAAACAAACATTCAGCTGGGTGTTTGGTGTCAAAAAAATAAATGACAGATGGGCACTAATCAAAACTCTAAGATCAGTGGCGTGGTTTGACGTTGACTATTGTTTGAGTGACATGTATTTTGTCATGTTTATTGTCCTCTGCGTCTTTTTGATTTTTTTCTTTTGCCGATTTTCAGTTTGAACTTTATATCTACTTTATTAGGAAATAATTTGTACAATCCGATTGAACCACGGAAATTATTTTACGTACGCCTCACTACCTCACCCTTTCCCTCGATGCCAACTTTCGTTAAATAAACGTAATATTGAAATTTTTTAAATTTGCATACACGTCACAAGCGTCGACACATTTATTCATGACGTTTTGTGTCACGTCATTACCATAGTCGACCACAACATAACTTCAGTGCGTAACAACTGATGTCTGCTGTACGCGCGCACCTTTAACGCTGCAGTCTATGAGCGTATTGCCAATAGACGATGTAAGGGGGCGCATTTATCGCTCACACCGTTGACTCAGACCAAGATACAAAAGCAACACCATCTTTTGAGGTAGTGTTGAAGTAAGTTCTCAATTCTTG
>JAWQRP010003189.1:0-13822 GCA_033557875.1 Quadriops clusia | reverse complement strand
AAAACTAAGTTAAATGTTTCCTATTACTGACTACATGTTTATTAAACTACGATGATTATGGATTTATTAGAAAAATTAAATACGGAGTCTAGTTTGGACACCTTCACTGGAGCCAGGTTTAAGTTTGCACAAACAGTAATAGGAAACATTTAACTTAGTTTTAGTGTAGCTATAGTTTTAGAAATGTAGTTGAATTGTTATTCCATTAGTTAAAGAATTTAAATGTTAATTTAATCACCTCTGAAGAAGCGGCGAATGCCGCGAAACGCGTCAGGTGTAATTTTTCTGGAAAATACAAATGTCAAAAAGAATAATTTAAAGAAAATTTTATTTCAACGGACTAAACCAAGAACCTTGAATCCAATTTACATACATTTGTGACACTAGTTAGTGATATCCAAAATTTGTCATGGAAGTCTTGTTTCTTTTTATAAAGTTTGTCATAAGTTTCTATTTGGAGATATTGCAATGCAAGTTTTGAAACGTAATATTATTTAGATGTGATACTTAGGCTGGTACCTATTGATCTCCTGTACAATACTTCGGGTTTCACCGTAAGTTATATGAAATCGTTAATTTTCCATGAATACATGTAGTAGATACATTATTTTTTTTTAGAATTATCGAAGCACTTACTTTTATATTCTATACAAATATTTTATTAAATTAATAAACGAATTGAAGAAGTTTAGTTAGTAATAAGACTTCAATACCCATAATACAAAAATTTGTGTTTAGTAAATTTCACTTGTTAGTGCAATATGTTTATTTGGTACGGCCAGGCACAAAATAAATATAATTTTTATACATTTTAAAAGCAGTGATTATTTTTCGAGGATGTAAAAAATAAATTTATAAAGTAAAATTGCACATTAGTAGGTACCTACGTACATTCTGCAAATGTAAATTTCTATATGTTTAGTTTTGTAATTTTTTGCACTAGAAAGCTACTACTTCAAGTTGTTCTTAGAGATGCTAAATACATATTATTTAAAATAAAATTATTGTATAAATTTTGTGTAATAATGAAATATAATATAGGTTTGTATGGTGTTCGTATTCCATTTGTAATAGGATAATAAATAATAATACATACTAATACATATAATTAATTAAATGTAAATTTTACAGTTTCGCACATTTCAAAGGTATATTTCTCAAAGAAAACTATTTTTTTAAAATTATTGTAGGTTTATATTTATGAGCAATATCGGATATAAGAAATTGCAGTGAATTTATCAAGTGGATTGGATGTTAATAGTGTTTTTCTTAGGAATTATTTAATTTCAGTTTCACCTAACTGCCAGAGGATTTTTAAAATGGAAATCACTTTTTAAAGTGAATATTTAGCTAAAATTGAAATATATCTTAAAGTAGTTTTTCATTATGTTCCTACGTTAATTGATCATTTGCGCCTAAAAGGATTTCGATATTATTTTCTATTTACATATTACTTAACTAATTGATGCATTATTTCAAATGTTGTCTAAATAATTCCCAAGAAAAATGGCTTCTTTTACGCACGTAACAGATTTTATCGTATTTGTTGTTTTAAATTTTCTCTAAAATATGCAAGTACTCTATATGAATGTAGGGTTTCCCGAGTACTTGAGAAAAAATATATAATATATGTTCGAAGACTTGAGAATGGGAATTACAACTGTCATCGTCATTCAATAGCGTAATTCAGAAAAACAAAGAGTTTTCTATTTTATTATAGTAGATAAGGTTTATGTTGATGTTTTAATTTAAATGTTTTTGGTGCTATAAAATGTACTTAATATTTCGTTATGATTTTGAATACGTAGTTTTAGATATGGCATTTATGCAATTTATAAAATTAAAATTTATATTGATAAATGTTTGAAAGATATAAACAACAATGTTTTGATTTAATTTTACATGGTATTTTGATTCTTGGGACTCTGGTTCCTTCATTAACGTTGAAATTATAAAAATACATTATTCGCAAATCATCATAGTCCTGTGTTTGACCAAAATTTTAATCTGTGAATTTTTAATGTGTTAATTTGTAAAAACTATAAAACAAAAGAATATAATTATAATAGCAAGTAGTGATGACTTACAAAACAAATATAAAAGTGACAAGAAATAAAATACTGACTACAAAGGCCTGAAGAAGCCGCAATTCAGCGGCGAAACCGGTAGCCTTACGAAATATTAAATCAGTCAAGAAAGTACAGGAAATTTTATTTTCAACTCCACATTCATTATAAAAAATCTTCTTAAATTTCCCTTTGCTTTATTTCTATAAAAAAAATTTCTCCCTCTACGCGCGTTTCGCCATTTCCGGACTTCTTCAGGAGGAATTTACAATTATTTCTTACAAACTAAAAGATATTTCTTGAAATTGGGTTCAACTTAACTACCAGCCATTACATTTTGGACATTCTAATTATTAACTTTAAATTCAACTAACTAAATTATTAATTAATATGACGATTTCGCCAAAATGAAGCGGAGGGAAAAAGATTAAAACTTTTAAATCGTCATATCAATTAATAGTTTACTTAGTTGAATTTAAAGTTAATAATTAGAATGTTCAGAATGTAATGGCTAGTAGTTAAGTTGAACACAATTTCAAGAAATATCTTTTAGTTTGTAAGAAATAATTGTAAATTCCTCCTGAAGAAGCCAGGAAATGGCGAAACGCGCGTAGAGGGAGAACAGTTTTTTATAGAAATAAAGCAAATGGAAATTTAAGAAGTTTTTTTATAATTTCAACGTTAATGAAGGAACCAGAGTCCCAAGAATTAAAATATCATAATACTACAAGGTTCAAGATGCATCAGCGAAATTTAATTTTACATATGGGTGATCTGAATAAATGTATTTAAGCTAAAACTGTAAGGAAAAGTGACAATTGGTGACTTTGTATGTTTTTAGTTATCACTAAGTTAATTTTTATCACGAAATTACAACTGTCTGTAAGTAAAAATCAAAATGTCACTACTATATTAATATGAAACGATTGTATATTGCTTCAATACAAATAATCCTAAACTAAAACGTATGAAATATTCGGGTCAATAAAAATTCTTTCATTCTCATGTGCAAAGCCCATTACGCCTAGATTTAAATACCAAATCCGAGGACATATTTCACAAAATTATTCTAGGTCGCTGCTTGTTCACAACTAATTTAATCGCAAATTTATGTAAAAGTGGAAAAGAAAAAACAATTTTCATGCGCGGCCAACTCCGTTCCAGGAACAAATTCCTGTACTTAAGCTATTAACCTGTAAACACCCACATAGTTTAATTATCTGGGAAAGAATATCATAGAGGCTTTTAATTTGAATAATAAGATTCGGCGCGTATCTCGCGCGATGCGGCGATAATCTTAATGATAAATTTCGGTGGTTATTTTGAATTTTAACGGCGGCTGAGATAAGCCCGGCAATTCCCATAAAATTTACATGGAACCGCGTAAACCTTTGCTGTTTTATCCAATAATCAAAAACATTTTAATTATCACCTGTCACGACGTGTTTTATGACGCACGGCCCGCCGCCGTGGCCGCCTCGGACCACCACATTAACTTGATTAATTCCTACGCCACCTGCAATTTTTTGCACTTAATTGGGACAGGAACAACTCCGCGTTCTTGCGCTCCGAGGCGTTTATTGGTATTCAATTGTGGTCGAGGCTGCCCAACAAAGAACTTTAATTTGAGAAATGTGTTGCAATAATTTAAAGTAGCTGCTATTATTTGCAATTAAA
This sequence comes from Quadriops clusia, assembly GCA_033557875.1. NCBI lineage: Eukaryota > Metazoa > Arthropoda > Insecta > Coleoptera > Hydrophilidae > Quadriops > Quadriops clusia. Next base: position 10,079 of record JAWQRP010003189.1, on the reverse strand, counting down.
AATGTGCAGGTTTCTACCGCGCGCCTCCGCCAATTGTGAAGGTATAGGGCAGTTGACTGCATTGAAAATTTGATTCTAATGATAATAATAGATAATAATAATAATAATAATAATAATAATAATTGCTTTTATCATTTGTAAAAAGTATTTGTTGTTAAAAACTAAATTATGATCATTTTTCAAATACTTACTGAAAGAAAATTGAATTTTCATTTGCTAGCAAAATCAAAGGTATTAAACAATTAAATAATTTTGTATTTTATGTTGTACAATTCATCAATCAGTACTTACAAAGCCATCTATTTTGTATCAAGTATAACTAAATTGTAGTGATTTGATTTAATTTTTTTAATTATGTTTGTAGTATCCCTCTTAAAATTTATTGAATTCTCGTCATTTTTAATAAATAATGATTTTAGTATTATTCTTTTAAACCAGTTGTGTTCTGTTTTTATAATTTTTACATTATCAAAATTAAATGTGGGTTTATTCATAATACTATGTGCACTTAGTGCGGTGCAGCCATCCTATCTTATACAAAACATTCGATATTTTACTTTTTTTTTTATCTTTTTTGTAATTGTGCTGTAAAATTGTTTTGTTAAATTTTGATTTTTACTCACAATGTTGATGTTGTATTCTTTAAGTTTATGTTTGATATTTTCAGTTAATTTTTAACGTATGGTATGGATATGTATACTATTTTATTAAGTAAAAATATATGGAATGATAAAATTGCACAAAAAGGGAAAACCTAAGAGACCAATAGTTACCGTTGTCAACTCTTCTTCTTGTAAATTAGCCAAGTTTCTACCAAGTCAACTAAAAAAAGTGATAGAGGAAACAAAATTTCACACGAAAGATTTTTTATAATTAAAAAAAAATCATAGACGGAATAGATATGCCCCAGGATCGTAATTTGTATGAGATATGTTGACGATATTTTACTTAAGTGCCAAAGGAAATGATATTGATGCAATGGTAAACAGATTTAATCAGTATAATCATTCAATGGTATAATAATAATTGAAAATTTACATTAGAAAAGTCAAAAAGTGATAGTTTAAATTTTTTGGGTATGTCCTTATATAAAACAAATAACAAGATAAAAACTAAATGGTAAACCAAAGAAGTGTGGTCGGGTAGATACATGAATTACTTATCTGAATGTGATAAAAATTATAAATATTAAACATTTGATCTACAAATATGGAGTTATTAAAAAGCTGGCAGATAGAGCAATAGGTTTGACGAGTCCAGAATTTAAAAATGAAACTTGAAATAAAGTCAAACCAACGTTATGCATTAACAAGTACCCAGAAAATATACTCAACAATATCATTAAACAGATTATAAGTAGATATTATAACCCACATAAATTTAATAAGAAACACAATAATATTGAAAATAGTAAAATAGTATACATATCCATACCATACGTTAAAAAATTAACCGAAAATATCAAACGTAAACTTAAAGATTATAACATCAACATTGTGAGTAAAAATCATATGTAGCAGAGACTAAAACAATATATCGAAACAAGAATGAAACAACATAGTAATACGTGCAAAAAATAATAATCTGGATGGGTGTACTGCACTAAGTGCACATAGTATTATAAATAAATGAACATTTAATTTTGATAATGTAAAACAATTAAAAAAAGAACACAACTGATTTAAAAGAAGAATAATAGAATCATTATTTATTAAAAATGATGAAAATTCAATAAATTTTAAGAGGGATACTACAAACATAAATAAAATATATGATATATTGTTGAAAAATTAAATTTTAGTATTATAATTTAGAGGATTAGAATGTAAAATATTATAGGAATTTTTATTAGAGGAATAGTTTTAAAAGGATGGGATATATAAAAAATTTAAAAATGGAAAGGGTGGTTTGTTAATTTGTAAGATGAATGTTTTTAGTGTAATATATGTTTTTTTAAACATTAGGAAGATGGTTAGAATAAGCCTGCGTAAGTACGCGAAACGTCAGCAAATAAAATATTGATTAATTAATTGGAGAGTTTTAATTGAATGCCCAAATAACCCAAGAAAAGAAAATTAGAAAAAATAAAGAGAAGTAAACTTAAATGTAAATAATTGGAAATTACACTATGATAGATTATGCGAAAATGCTCTAAATACATTTATTTTGTTACATAATAAGCTTTAGAAATACTATCTATATACCAACTAGTTTGTTAAACTGAATAATTAATTGATCTATCATTAATATTAACAATTAACAATGGTATACACTTAATTTGTATCATCGAATATTATAAGTAAAATCAGATTCATGTATAGTCATACAGACATCTGTATATTTCCGCGTTGATGGACCATCAAATGGTCTTCTTATAGCTTCCATTAAAAAAACCGTTACATACCGACTCTTATGATATTTCCCTTTTGCGTCTGATGATGATGATGATGGTGCAGCTTGTGTATACATCATTCTCTTTATGCATTGTTGCTCCGCGGGCGTGTTTAATTTACGATCCAGTTTTTGCAGAACAAAAGATCATAGCTTAAAGGAATCGCATTATCAACCGTGTAGATCGCGCACATCCGCCGATCTGGAATATGATGTTTCAATTATACGGATGTCTGCATTATATGACTACTACCACCAAGCTCGCTGTTGTTTATGTCGGCTGCTTGTACATTTAGGAGGCGTTCATAATAAATAGTCAGTGAAAGATAAATCAGTGCCTCTCTGTTGCTGCAGCACATCAAATTGAAATTTGCATGTGCTTCATAAATACGTTTCGATCTCTAGTGGGATCTATTGCAAGGAAAGAAAACATTTGTTTTGTTTTATTAAAATATCAAAAGGAAAGGGTTCGATCATAAACAAAGTAAAAAAATATTGTCAGGTTTGGAAGAAAATGATTATCTATAGTCATTTCACTTAGCTTCTGTTTTAATTGTAGGTATATACAGCTACCACTTCAGATAGGTACATACATGATAATAAACCCTTAATTAACTCGCTACTTTAGGCAACATGAACAAATTTTAATTGCTCCTCTACTTTTATCTCTGGACAAGTGTTCACTTCCTCACAAGCATAATTAGGGGTAGTGCAAGAACGGTGAAAGTCAGTGATCAATGATCGCTGTATTTAAATAATACCGTGGCCCATTTATTAAACGCCCTGGCTACTTACAAGCGAACATAAACGGGTAATACCTAATTAATTTCGAAAAATGATAATGCGATCGAAGGCTGCTGCTGGGGCTCTGTAAGCTGACAAATTAACATGGGCACTTGTATGGAAATTTTGACACGAACGGGAGGTGGGAATTGCTTGTTGTCTTTTGTAACGTTAAATTGCCCATGCAACTATGCCAGTGCACGTGCATAAATAAGTAATTAATAATAATCAATTTTAGTACGTAATGAGCATGTATATGCTTGAATTTTTGGCAGACATGAGGAACCTATACTTTAATTTATATTTTGTATTTAATAAAATTTATATTTAATAAAATCGTATTACTCGTGAAAAGGTAGGTAAGTTTAGCTACTACATACTTTTATAAGTTGAATTGGATAGTTGATAATAAGAACTTTTAAAATTAATAGAGAAACTCTGCGACGACCCTAATACAATATTTAATATTATTTGTAAATTAGTTAACATTATTATAATTAAGTACCTTCATACATAATCGTCGCAATTCGTAATGTTTGACAAAAAGAAGAGCAGGCCAATAAATGTAAATTTTCAAGTCCTATATGGTGTCCAGCTGACCACTGGTTGACAGAGCCTCCTCCGCAGACGATTTATACCTACGCGAATGGTCGCCTATAAAACTAAAAATAACTTTTTTTAATGCCCCAAACATCTGCCCTCCTGATCGCCGTTTTGGGATGTAGTATACCGAAAGGGTGTCTTTTTACGGTTAATATTTTCTCGCAGCGCGAGCCGTTTTACACTTTTATGGGGCAAAAACATTAATTATTCCGGCGTTTGAGTTAGGAACAATTAAAGCGCCCGGAATCCCCATTTGAAAGTGTAATATATCGATTTGAGAAAATTAAGTCGCTTCATTAGGAGCTTTTTATTGGCGCATTGTGTGGAAATTGAGCCATAAAAATAACTGAGGGGACTGTTGTCCCACTAATAAGGTTACTTGAGGCAATAAATAAGATATACAGAGGTAAAGAAATAAATAATCTGTTGAAAATCATAATATTAAGAGACAGGCAGAAAAACAATTCATTTATAGATATGTACAATAATATAGTTAAAAAAAAACTTTGAGGCACTTTAATATACTATTTGCAAACTGATTCTTGTAAATAGAATATTTACACAGGTCTGATGAGCCACAGTTGACTGAGCGAAACTTTGCCAAGAAAATAAATAAAATTCATTAAAGGAATTGTTCATTTTTAATCCATTCTTGGTGGATACCTATTAATTGAAGTAATTACATCACATTACTGAACAAAATACAACATCATTATATAATAGCGAGAAATGACTAAAAATGCATGCTATAACATTTGAAATAGAAAGAACAATAAGACATCTGTATAGACATACAAAATTATCATGAAGACAAACATTCCATACATGAAGTGTTAATACAGAAAGATCGTACAAAATCCTTATAACCCAATTCTAACGTTATTTATTTACTAAATAAGAAAAATAGCAAAGAAAGACAAATAACTCAAATTAACTAAGAGAGCAATAAATTAAAAAAAATTAATATTAATAATTAATACTATAATGAGATCGAGAGCACCAGGCAAAAGAAGCGAGAAGTGTGGCTGTTTTGGGCAAACAAACGGCCCCATTAAATCATCCTGTCAAAGGAGAATAATTAAAGAAATCTAAAAAATGTACGTTGTCAGCCTGTATATGGGCTCGATTTAGTAAAACAGTGTTCGCTTTCGACCGACAAAAAACCTTATTAGTTACCTATTTCAACGGACATGCGGCTAATTCTTCACGAAGAAACTTAAGCAAATGCGTTTACACAAATATTGGTTTTAAGGTGGTCTTCATGTTTACAAATGATAATGGGAGACAAGTTTACGCTCAAGATACATTTGTGTAATTTGTAATGACAATAAATCGAAAACAATTTATAAAGATATTGCATAATAATGTGGATAAATAAAAATTACACAACAAACAATTATTACATAAAATTACATTAAAATCTTTCAGTACAAGAAGTTGTTAGCATTTAACCACATATATGTGATTTAACCGAGCGCCAAGTAACGTGAATACGCTACCTGGTTCTAATAATCGATTCAGAATTTTGTACAGCCCTCGCATACTTAATTGCTTTGCCTTAGCAGTTCCGGCGTTGTCCGCTTCGCGTGGCGCTAGTTCGCCTTGGTCGCTCCTGACCCCTGGCGGTGAGCTTCGAACTGTAAATGGTTTAAATCTGCACTTTGCTGTACCTAAACACATTCAGGCATCTTCCAAATATTATCATTAGAACTTTCTCGTGATTTATTAGCAAATGCGGGTTGGTAATATTATCTTTGTTTGAGTATTTAATTTTTGTTTGAGCATTTCTTTTTTATTTGTGTTATTCGTAAATATTTTGATATTACGACAGTACCTATGGATATTAATGGGAGAAGCAGGCTTTCTTTCGGATTTAGTAGAATGAGGGTATCCACATCTTTCGCGTTTCGAGAGACCAATATTTGATGTTTACTCAAGGCATGAGGAAAAATTGCTACCTACCGCACTTGAAGCGTTTTCTAAATGTCAGTTATATTTGAATATCGTTAAAATATTACTACCGACCTTAAGCTGTTTGCTTATTGTAATAAGATTTCCATACCTACTTGGTACTTTGTTTGCCTATTAGAAAACGATTTACCTAATCCTGCTTGCTGCATGTAGGTTTGCGGGTAAACACGGAAGGTAAATATTTTCTTGCTGAATCAATAATAGGAAATAATTATCAATTTGCCGCACTTGCAAATTTAGTATTCCATAAATTAATTAAAATAATAAAGTTTTTGAATAATTCCTATAAATTACCCTTTAGTACACTTCGTCCTGTCTGGCTTGGCGATTGGCTCATAAATCTTGCTTATAAAAGCCTGTCCCACGAATATATTAAACATCACACTTTAATAACCTACCTAACCCTTATCAGGAGGCTAGTTATGGGCAACAGTATTGAGTAGCCAATCGGTATCCCATAAATATTAATAGGATTTTGTAAAATATAATTTATTATAATTACGCCACATGAATTATGTTATCGAGGAGTATGTTTTAATTCCCGGCGAGCTTCTTTCCAACTTCCGGGCCGATCTTAATGATATCAAAGCGGACGATTTATTCGAGCTTACCACAAGCTCACGGTGTTCTCCTGATTAATCTGCATTTTTTTCTGAACATTGTAATAACACGTCTTAATTTAAAAACGCATTATATAATCAAGATCTATTGGTGCTGAGGGTACTAATGCTGTACAGGTTAGTTATTAAATTTTGTATGCCTAATCAAGAGGCAATTGTGGCACGTATCAAGTTTACAGCTTATTGGGACTACGTAAACATTAGGTGTTGCTATTACAATATGATAGTAAAAATAAAATAATATTTTGTGTAAGTATAATTATAGGAGCTCAATATAGGCGAATAATTTAGGCAGCTATAGATAATTTTAGGTACATAAAAATTGTATTAATAGTAAAGAACAATATTAAGACAATTTTTAAGACATCGTTAAATATACAAGTTAAAAGGCAACTTTTATAATATCTCTATAGAGATATAAGATGTACGATTAGGAGCTTAAAAATATTAATTTCTCAAATACCTCTTTATTAAAATATTACCAATCGGATCGGAGATAATGCGAGGCACGGTGTTTGATCAGATAAAATCTGCCCGTCTCGTATAAAAAGAAGCAGGAGCAGCGGAGATGAGCAGGAGGACGGAGTTTCGTTTAAGTGAAACTCTTGTAAAGTACAGGTATTCCGATACACAGCGGATTCTTTATGCATAAGAGATCCGGCGAATATTAAAATTCGCTTTGTTTCAAAACTCAATCTCGCAATACAAGCTTAATGTAAATATAAGCAGCAATACTGGGAGCAGCGCCTAGCTTGATTTGACGGCTCATACCCGCCTCTGTCAGAGCCGTTCCTCGCGGAGATTGATTTTAATAAGAAGGCAACAACTAGGGGGGATGTGCAAGACAGCTATGAGATTGCTGATATTATAAGGAAGCTAGAAATTCCGATAAACCAACAAAAATTCCGCCCATAAGAAATTCCTAAATAACTACATATAATCTTGTTATCTTCAATTTTTCCTCTGCACACTGACGCAGCACCAGCAGACGAATCGATTTTGCCTCGATCCGTTAACGGTGGATTTGAGAGACGAGCGAATTTCAAAATTACATTCCGTGCGGTCTTCCCCCACTCTCCTCCACTCTTAACTCACCACCAGTACTCGCAGCTCTTATTTTCTTACTTACTGCTTTATTTTCACTTCTTTTTGTTTACTTTACTTCTTTAGAAAACCATCGCTTTTGTATGATGCACTCTAATTGTACGCACTTTACTTTATTCCTATATAACTACTTATTATTATTATTATTACCTATCATATTAAAGTTGACAAGAAATCGCTGCGTGCCTCCGCCAATTGTGCAGGTATAGAGAAATAAGATAATGCTTTCTATAAGGATTTTTATTATACACTATATTGTACTTTATGTGAAGTGGTAAAAACTAATTTTATGGCAAGGTAATTTGCACGAGCGACGCCACCGATTCCCGCAAATGAGACATTATGAAGTGTCCCCTAGAGACCGAAATTGAGCATAAAAAGCATCCTATTTTGGTCCACGTACACGATCGCGTGTCCTTCCGGAATTCTACACAAAAGGTAATTATCATTAGAGACTTGAGCAATTGATTATCTCCCAAGGCTACTCGTTATGGTAATCTCGTTGGTGGTAAAAGTAAATTGTTACATCAATTTAAAAGGAATCGGTTCTTGAATCAATGCTTCGTTTGCAGGTCGGTCATTACAGCTCCGTCCGTTTTTACTTCTCGAGCATATCGTACGTATATGTCGCACAAAAACTTAATTATTATTGCAGCCTGCGTGTAGCTTAATCGTACATAAGTAAGGTACTCTTTTTTCGCCGCTCCCGGAGCAATTTAGCAATTTAGTAATTAAAATATATATTTATTGACTCAGGCGGACAGCTATTAACAAGTAGATAATAATATAATATTATTAATAATAACGCATAAGTAATTGCTTTATAAAATATTTACGATGTATTGCCACAATTATGGAATAAATCAGGAAAGGTGCAAGAAAACCAAGATGTTGTCGAGCTAATAAGGTAAATGAGTGTACTTATGCAGAATTTACGACAAAGCGTGGTTTTAAGTCATGCTTAATTATCCGCGCTCGGCTAACGTTATAAACGTTCAGCAAAGCTTTTTAGAAAGTCCAGAGCGAGGCCTACTACGATCGGTGCATAGATCATTAGCGCACCCGAGGGTATGAAGGAGTAACCAAACGCATTATCCGCTCAAGGTGTCGTAATTTCCATTGTAGGGAATAAGGCTTTGTTACGCAAGCGGACGGACCGATCCTTGTAAATGCACCGAATGGTGGGCAAGAGCACCTCGAGAAATTGTTATTAGTGGAAACAAATGTACGATGAGCGTGCTTGAAAGCGATTTCGGTTAAGGAGGACTTCCCCTGCGATTCTCCGACGATCTGGCTCTTCGGGTATTAATGCTTATGAAATTACGAAATTGCATGATGCAAGTGTCTAATGCGCTTTAATGCGATTAATTCGGTTACTTTGGCTTACGTATTGGGTTATTTTTCACTCTTCTAAAAATAATCAAAATTTAAAATGTTTGTGTTTACTAATAAACTGGAGTCCAAAATTAAAGGAACACCTACGAGCGAGCAAATATTTCGGTCATTTTCAAAACTGTGTAACTCCGAGAAAAATGATCTTACGAAAATTCTTTGCATATCTTTTCAAGGAAAATCTCTCTACTTTTTGATTCTGTACGTGAAAAGTTTCTATTTTAAAAGGAAAGTTAATTTTTTATGTGAGAAACGAGAAAGAAAATTTTTTGTTAAAATTTCTCAAAATTTAAACAAGTCCAAGGAGTTGAATAATTTTTTTCGATTAATTTCTCCAAATGCATTTTGTAGTGTGAACATTTCTCTATGTATTTCACTTTAATTCATTTTTCTGCGACAATTTTTAACGAAGTTATTGACGATTAAAGAAAATTCGCACTCTTGACTTTTAACTGTCATAACTTCCGATAGCAAAGGGCAATATGCATTTAGTCTACGGCATAAGAAACACTATAAAATAATTTATAATGCCATTGAGTTTAGTTCTTCATAAACTGACATTTTTACTAGGTAAATTTTGTTCAAAAATGATGCTGAAATTTACGAATTTGCAGGGTCGTATAAAAACGACCGACACATCAAGGGCATTAACGATATCATTGCGATGTTACGTTTTTTACAAGCAAAAACTATAATTAAATCATGTACAAAATTTCAAAACGATCAAAAATTATATTCCTTATGTCCTTGTGTTTTAAACTTAGATGTCCGTCCAAATAAAGTACGGAGCTAATGCGGCTGCATGGCTATGATTTAGCGTTGGTTGTGTGCATACAGCGTATAACAGGGCTATCGCTTAGGCATGTACCCCATAAGGATTGGGTTTAGCGAGCGGTGATCATGCAACAGCACTAGTTTCTAGCTATCTCGTCGGTCGTCCAATAACTTCGTTAACAATTGTCGCAGAAAAATGAATTAAAGTGGAACACATAGAGAAATGTTCACAATACAAAATGCATTTGGAGAAATTAATCGAAAAAAATTATTGAAGTCCGTGGACTTGCTTAAATTTTGAGAAATTTTAACAAAAATTTTTCTTTTTCGTTTTTCACATAAACAATTGGCGCTCCTTTTAAAATAGAAACTTTTAACTTACAGAATCGAAAAGTAGAGAGATTTTCCTTGAAAATGATATGCAAAGGATTTTCGTAAGAT
>JAWQRP010003188.1:0-13827 GCA_033557875.1 Quadriops clusia | reverse complement strand
ACATTTATTGGCAATCCTTGCAATGGTATGATACACATATCTAAACATAATTGAATCCTAAAACTAAATACACAATTATAAAAATCACAGACTTAAGGAATATCATAAATACAACCTATAATCACCATTACAGGGAAGCCAAAGCGAGAACTGTCAGTGGTCGCAAGAGTGCGACCCCTGATTTTCACAGCCCCGCCGTATAATACTTATCCCCTAGCCCCCCGGTGCGAAAAAATACGCAGCAAAAAAGCAAAGATTAAATCCAAGAAATAAATCGAACAAAAAAAAAACAAAACAATAAAGTAAATGGATCAAAAACAATGAATCAGTGAATCAAACTGCATCAGTCACACACTCCCCAGCATGGCAAGGTCCCGGTCCCGCCCCAACAAATGCTTGCTCAATGCGATCTTAAGGCCCCGAACAGACATTCCACGTAGAGACTCCGGTAATGAATTATAAGTAATGGAGACGCAATATGAAAATGATCTTTTGAAAATTTGGAGTCGATGCTGCGGGATAGTAATTGTGTTCTTGTGCCTCACATTATGATTATGAATGTCCGATCGAAAACGGATCTTATTATACAGGTAAGGAGGAGTCCGGCGGCAGACCAATTGACAGTAAAAAAAGATAAAAAACTTACTTTATTAAAGTGACAGTAAGTTCAAGATGGCTTCTATTGTTAGACTTCCTTTGTCACTGTCACTGTCATTGGTTCATGGCTAACTATGATATTTAAAATCCAGTATAGGTAAAAATTCAAATTTGTATTTATCTTGTAACATCATGAATGCATATGCAATTAAAAGCAATAATAATACAATTAATAAATAAATAAGATAGAATTGCTTTCACCTATTGGAACAATGATAAGTTAAAATACATTTAAGTCCACATTTGACTGAATCGAGGCATGACTAATGAAATATTACAAAAATAAAGTAGCTTCTTAGGTCTGTGTTAATGAAACACTTTATTTATTCATTATGCTTATTTTTATTGATTGACGTTTCATTAACTACTCACATTGTAGGCTTCTTCAGAACAATGTCTTTATATTTCACACTTGGTCTTGTAACGAAGCGATTTTCGTTACTTCAAGTTTTATCCATTTTGTCGCTCATTTTTGAATCGTTTCTTTGCATACTCCCTGACCGGGTGATCATGTGATAATTTCTTGTTAGCATAAGGCATTCCATTTTGTATTGCGCATGTCCTAGTGCGGGAAAAGTTTAGGTGTTAAATCTTTCCCTGTGGCTAGGAGAGTCGGTACCCGAGAGTCAACTGAGTAAGTCGAATTTATTTTCGCCCTTGCAGCCGTTCCGTTTCCGGAGAGCTAAGTCCTAACTAGTTAAATTTTAATTCGTCTTTAGCCACTCATTCTATTAGGACTTAGTCTCTCAATTACACTGTATCAATTGACCTCAAGTTAAGACAAATAATCCCGTACTTTTCCGCTACCTTCAGAGGATCGAGTTTTCATTCTCTGCTTTTCCGCTTCCTCCAGAGGATCGAGTTTTCATTCTCTGCCTTACCACTTCCTCCAAAGGATCGAGTTTTCGTTCTCTGCTTTACCGATTCCTAAATCCTGCCTGAAGCTTGAAGTTGTCTAATTACCATCTTCTTGCCATCAAGACCCGCAGCATCGTCGCTTATTGCTTCTGTAAATTTCCCACCTTTGACTCTCCGACTCACGACCACGTGTTTCATAAATTTTCTTTGCAAGGCAAGTCAGTTCAATTTGTCCGTTGCCTGAGGCACACGTGTTGTGCTGTCGTTATCTTTGTACGCGTCTCTCTCTGTATACCTCGTGTTGGGGGTTTATCATCGTGTTGTGTATTCCCCGATTTTTCCTGCCTCTGCGGTCCGCGGAACTCAAATTAATTTTTTTTTTTTTATATAAATTATATTGACCCAGTTTCCCATCGGGGTTTATTAAAATCACTCAATTTTTGTTCGTGTCCGTTTGTAAAAAATTTTGAACAAAATTTTTTTTATCCGACTTTTTAAGCCACATGTGGCCTAATCGAAGGATTTAGAATATGAAAATTCACATTTTTACCCAGCTTAATAAATGAAGAAAGAAGATAAAATGTTTACCCAGTTCTGGTAAATGATATGGACTTGTTCCAGACGGGCTTTCTGCTCAATCATTTACATCAACTACCATTGGCTGAATACTGCCTTAGATGCGGTGGGCCATTCAAAGATTAAGAAGAAGAAGAAGGCAAGTCACCGCCCTTTTCTCGACCGACACCAATTTGGATGGATTCTTCCAAACATCCAAATTGGGAGATTTTATATTCTTTCCCTAACATTGTTACCCTGTAGTTGGTTGGCCGACAGGTTGGCTTACAGTAGCACTGTCGTCCCTCAATTTTCTTCTTAAAATTCCGTATGTGAGGTTCATTAGTATGCCCCCCACATAATTTCCGTAATTCTGTACTAAAGCAAATTCTTGCTACCGCCATTTTTCTGTACCGCGTTCCGAGGCAATCTGTACCGAAAACGAAAAGCCCCAGTTGCACTGGGCAACAAGAATTTACGCCGATTATTCCGTAGAGTTAAATATTTCGTTAATTAGTAATTTAGACTTAACCCGCGAGAATCCTGTCGCTACCGAAAGACCCAGTTGTCCTGGGCAAGTACCGATAATTTTAGAATACCGAAAATTGTTACTGGCCTCTAGTAGGCAATTATTTGTTAATTTTGCACTTGGTTTTAGTTAATAGAATTTGTTTCATAATTACCGGAGTTTTCTATATTTTTCCTCTAAAAAGAATATAGTGGTGCCCGAGTTATCCGACCGTCTCTGCGAAGTGGTAAAACCCTCAGTAATTATGTGCTACCCGTGGGCTTCCTCATTCAGAGGAAAACAAGATCGTCACAGTCTCTCTCATATATTGTATTAAAATTAAAATTTTATTTCAATTACGTCTTAAATCTTCATTATTTTTTGTGAAGAAACCCAAGAAAAAAGTTAAAGGAATATGACCTTCATTTATTTAGAAAACATTTCTAATTTCATTAGTTTCGAGTACGTCTCATAAAAGATAAGTTTATGAAATAACAACCAAACATACCTGGCGCCGAAATAGCATCCAAAGTGTCGCTACACTCGTCTTCTTCCTCGACTGGCCGGACTTCAAAATGTAGTCCGTCGTCAAAAATGTAAGCATCCGGTCGAACTTCCGTAAGAGACCTTGTGGGTTTACGGCGAGGAGGCTGAAACGATATATGTGACTCTTCCGAGGGAGCTTCCGATCTCTCGCTGGTCCTCCGAAGGCGATCCTGTGCTCCAGTCGGGACCGTAATCGAAGGAACATCATCGCCAGTCCGAGTAGCCATGAACCGGTGAATTACAGCCAAGTGGGCCAATATGTCTTGTGACGCTTCCTCCACTTTCCTTAATCTAAATTCAACGTTCTGCATCGAAGATGTCTGAGTGTTCTCTTTGGTGTTTATGTCCTCGACTTTCTGCACCATGTTCTCCACTCGTTCGGTGGTAACCTTAATTCTGTCTTCGGTGGATTGCTGCAATTTGAAGTCTTGCTCAGCGAAATAACCTTCGACACACTCTTCCTCAAAGTCGTACAATCGTTCCATGTCCTCCTTCTCCAAGAACAGCTTTAACCCATTATCGTAAGTCTCCTGTTTCCCTTCGATTTTTCTTTTGCAATACTTGATGACCAGGACCATATGACATAAGAAGATGAAAGGCGGAGGCAATATGGGTTTCTGTTCATATTCCATGACCACAGTGAATCGTTGGAACATCCAAACTTGGTGAGAAACCGCATTTACCTCCATAAATATGTTGTTGAAGACAGCGATGAGCAGGTTTATCAGAAGAATGTTTGCGATTAAGAGGTATATGGCCATTACTGCGGGGTTAATCCACCGTCCTGTTAAACAGCTCGGCTCGTCTTCTCCATCTCCACATGGAGGATCAATGCCATCCGCGAATACTTCACCGTACAACATGAAGTAAGGTTCGAAAAATACCTGGAGAATACAAACAAAAAATTGGTTTAGTGTTTTATTCACTTTTAAATCTTTAAGATAGTTATATTGTATATATTGTTATATTGTATATGTTTTTTTTTATATTTACTTTGGGTATTAAAAATTTAGGTATTAACAAAATACCAGAAAACTGCATGCACGGCTCTTACAGAGCATAGTAAAGAAAGAAAACGTCTTTAAATATTGAATATGAGAATGTTAAATCAAGTTTAAAAAGAGACAGATAATACCAGCAGAATTTGTAACAGAATTATTAAAACTGGAAAATAACTTTTATTATTGTTTTAATATGAAATATTATTTCAAAATTAATTTTTTTATGTAAAGCTAATCTTTTTAACTATAAGAAGAATTTTGACACGTCTACAAACGCACACTGAAGATTAAAGAATAAATATCAAGAGATCAAGAAACAATTTAAAATTGTTGTTAAAAGTGTAGAGAATACTAACATCTCGTGCGATTTTCCAGCTTGGCTCTTTATCTGGGAAAAGGATAGCTTGACGGCAGACTCCGAAGCTCATGAGTACAACTAGTAAGAGCACTACGAAATATATCATGTTTTTCACCATTTTACCCATCATTGTAACAAGTGGTCCTGAAATAGAATAAAACTGTGTAATACTTATATGTGGTAATAGTTATAGCTAACCGCAGTTACATGTCACTTATGTTTTGATCGAAAAAGAAAAGAAATTTTTTAGTTAAATAGGAAAATAGAACTTTTTTTCATTAATTTATAATAATAATAATCATTTTAAGTTATTCTGTTATTAATAGGATGATAAGGAATTATAACGAAGAAAGAATAAAACTTACCCAAATATTTATTTACACCTAAAATATTTAGAATTCGTAGGTACCAATAGATACTGTCGACGCAATACATGACTCGGCCCTCTTGCATGGATGCCGGCCTTAACCTAAGCACTAAAGCGACGAGGAAGAAAAGTATAGCTGCTGCATCACAGGGATTCCACATATTCCACGTCCAGACGGCTAGCTTGTGGCTGAACATGTCGGGCTCGGACGAAATGAACTCTCGCACCTTTTCACAGCCTAGGGCACAAATGAAGGAGATGGCGAACAGCTCCTGCCAGGTCGGTGTCGGCTCCATCTTCACCAACACTGTGTAACTGAAGATTATTAAGAAAAACAAATACGCTATCTGAAACGAGTAAAACAGAAAGAAAAAGATCAATAAAATGTTCTAATTTCAAACGATGAATTGTAAGAGTAAAATAAAAGTACTATTAGAAATATTAGTTTATTCCGTTAGCTAGAGGTTTCATCTTAAGTTAGACTTATATGTGGTTAGACATCTTCTTTTTTTTAAATTGAATATTCAATAAAACAGAATTAAATATAATGCATTTTTTTTAGTTAAATATTAATTATATTTATTAAATACTAATTATATTTATTAAATACTAATTATATTTATTAAATATTAATTATATTTATTAAATATTAATTATATTTATTACATATTAATTATATTTAACTCTGTCTTTTAGCTAAATATATTTTATCGACTATTCAACTTTAAAAAAAATTCTATACGCCACGGACATTTTTTTTGTAAGATCAAATGTATTTTTTAGATAAATTGACTAAATGAAAGAGAAGGCTAAATATGGAATTAAATTTTATGAACTATACGAATATATTACAGAATTAATCAAAACTAATTTTATTTAATGTTAATAGAAAAATTAAATCGTATTTTCTCAACTCAAAGATTTTATAACAAAAAAAAAAGTAAAAAACTTACAGAGTTAGCCCAAAATTTGGTAATAGGTGCAGTAAAGAATTCGTACAGCTTCTTCTTGACCTTAAGTGGTTTGTGTTTGCCTTTTTCCGGGTACAGCCTGCTATCTTCGAACGAAAAGTGAACCTTCGGGTCCTCGATTTCCGTTAATATTTTACCATTTTCTTGCACAATCGTCTCTCTCGCGATAAAATTGTCATGTAGAAGGGCCTGGAAGTTTAATTTTACGTTACTGGTGCTCTGCTCTAAATTATAACGAACTAGACAACACAGAACACAAGATGCACAATTTTGCATTAGTCAGTAAAAATAAATTAAAAGTAAAAATAAATTTGGTATTAATGTGTATACAACTAATATGAAATGGTCTTAAAAATAATTAAAAACTACTGATTAAAAAAGTAATAATGAAAAAATTAATCGTTAAAAAATTAATAACTAAAAGAATACTAATTAAAAAAACTAATAACTAAAAATGTAATAATTAAAAAAACTAATAACTAAAAGAGTAATAATTAAAAAAAACTAATAACTAAAAAACTAATAACTAAAAGAATAATAATTAAAAAAGTAATAATTAAAAAGCTAATAATAAAACACACTTAACGATCAAGTAACTTAATGAATAAATGAAGTGGCCATGTACATAATGTAGTTAGTGTACAGTGAACCGTACAAAAATACAACAAAACACCTATTTTTGATTTTTAACGCTACCTTAACACCTGGCGTACTAGATGTCTTGTTTCGTAAACTTAAAGAGCGAATGCGTTTCTAGAAATAAACGTTAATGGTACAAAATTTGTTAGTATTTGTTCATTTTCTAATGTTTAAATTATTTTAAGTTATTATTTGTATTATAGTTATTATTAACATAGAATTTTTGCATACAAGATTGGTCAGAAATATTGTTTCAAATTATCGTTTATTATGTTAATTAAATCAGAAATAAAAAATACCTCGGCATCCGGATTTTTATCAGAATCTTTGTCGTCATCGTCCATTTCCAACTCGAGATGGTCTTCTTCTGTTTGTGGCATAAGTTGTAGTTCTTCTTTTGATTTGAACTCTAATTTAAGGATGTACGGGGGAAAGAGCAGACCCAATATTACCTAGAAATAATAAATATAATTTTAAAAATATTTTTTTTATATTTAAAAATAATATTTATTTTTTTTGTTATCTTTATTTATATTTTTTATTATCTTTATTTATTTTTTTTGTTACCTTTATTTATTTTTTTTGTTATCTTTATTTTTTTATCTTTATTTATTTTTTTGTTATCTTTATTTATTTTTTTTGTTACCTTTATTTATTTTTTTTGTTATCTTTATTTTTTTATCTTTATTTATTTTTTTGTTATTTTTATTTATTTTTTTGTTATCTTTATTTCTATTGTTATCTTTACTTATTTTTTATTCTTATCTTTATTTATTTTTTGTTATCCTTATTAATTTTTTTTTGTTATCCTTATTTATTTTTTTATGTTATCTTTATTTATCTTAATAATTTTTCTAAATTATTAAATAATTTCGTTACCTTAAGATTTGTATTTTTCCTAGTTCTCAAACCACCCATCCACAAGTCAGCTAATATTATTTGGGAGCAAGGATGGGCCAATAAAGCTCTATGATTGGCAGCCACAGCAAGACTCAAACAAGTCTGACCTGACCAATTTTGTAACTCACATGTTAATAATTGTTGTGCTTGGTCATCATCTTGCCGGTAACAGAAATCCAGTAGTTCTAGAGCTATAACAAATAAATAACAATAAATGAACTTTTTTAAAGAAAAAAAAAACATAATAAATAAATTTAAAAAAAATAAATAAATAAATAAAAAAAAACAAATATCGAAATATTATCTTAGATATATAATCTTTTAATTAGAAAGAAATAATATACAAACCTATCATTTCAAATTCTTTCCCATAAGATCGCAATTCCTCATAAACTTCGGTTTCCATATCGTCTTCAGCAGCCTCGTGAGCCATCGCCTTGTACAACTTACAAGCGACCAAAGCCTTCGCCAAAGCTTCCTCACCATGTTGCCACATCAACAACGCCATCTTGTGCCGTTTCGTCAACACAGCCCAAATAAGCAGTTCGTTGAACGGAAAGTCGAACAAACACAATTCGGGATTGCAAGGAAGAGCCTCGGCTAGTAAGCTCATAGCGTTTCCGTAGTACCTTACAAACGATGAAGAGTTCCTATGGATATGAGGGGTTTTGTTCATCACTTTGGCGTAAATAGGCCGGAATTTTCTCCGGGTATAGAAAGCTCGATATGCGCCCCCCATCAGTTTGTTAATGACCAAACCGATGTCGTGTAAGGTGTACACGTATCCCCGGGGGATGTGCGGCCTAACATCCCTTAAAATGTAACCTAAAGTATTGCTAGGACCTTGTTTGGTATTGTAAAGCTCCTCAAGTCTTGGGATCGTTAGAAACTTCCTCATGCTAACGCCGTTCTCTAGCAGTAATTTGACAAAATCGAGTCGGTCATGTTCTAAAGCTTGCATCATAGCTTCCTCGAGGGATCCTTGGGGCCACTCTTGCCCATAAACGAATATCTCGGATCGTGCTATGTCGACGCGATTCCATGTCAACGCTAGGCTTAGTTGTTCTGATGGGGAAAGATGTTGGGATTTGAAGAGAGCCGTCAGGATCGTTTGGTCGAGTTCTTGTACTTTGGATTCGACTCGTTCTGATATTCGGAACACTGTTATCAAGTTTTTTTTCCTCGTGCACTGGAGTAGTTCGCCGTAGAGGCATTCGGCTTGTTCGAGCCCAACTTCGAAGGTCCTTTGGATTGTGCTAATTAGGTAGTCTTTCATTGATTCTAATACTGTTTGTTCTCCTGACTCTGAGTCTGAAGCGTATCTGAAATTTTTGAATTTGATATTAGGTTTTGTTCGATTTGTCATAAGTTTCAGTGTGCTTTATTTTATTTTTTTATTATATTATTTGCGGTAATTCATTCATTAATTGTTATTAGTATTATTACTAATTATTATTATTATTATAATTATCATAATTATTACAATTTTCATTATTATTACAATTATCATTACTATTACAGTTATCATTACTATTACAATTAATATTATTATTAACAAAAGTATAAATATCTGAAATTATAAAACATACAAAATCTCCACGTCTATAGTATTCTGAGCATAGGCAACCAAGTATACAAAAAGTGATTCTATGCCATGTTCTACTAGTACTAGTATGCTATCATATTCAAAATAGCTGTCAAAAAATATCACCAAATCTAGTGATTTCCCCAAAATGTCATCCAACTAAAAGCAAAAGTCCCCAGATTGTTCAAAATTTGCCTGTTTACATTTGAAAGAAATTAATTAAACATTTTTTTCTTTAAAGGAAAGTTATAAGATGTTAATAATTATTTTACGTCATTAATTAAAATAATAATGAATTAAAACAATAATGAATTAAAATAATAATTAATTAAAATAATAGTTAATTAAAATAATAGTTAATTAAAATAATAATTAATTAAAATAATAATTAATTAAAATAATAATGAATTAATTAAAGACATACTTGTGTGTAAAGGCGATGAGATCAGCAGCTCTTCCGGAGCCGTCGCAAACAACTACAGGAACAGGAGGGTTATCGGTAACGTATTCCAACACAGCCCTTATTGTATTTGTACCTCCTTCGATAACTAGGCAGACAACTGGAGTACTACTGTAAGTATCTGAAAGAAATAACGGTTCGTTTTTTAAAGATTTGAAATATTTATTGTTAAAGTGGTATTTTTTATCGTTATATATTTGTATCGTTTTGCAATAAATGAAACCTTAAACTTACATGGGTGCAGTCTCTGAAGTGATATGAATTTTTCCAATTTCCTACGCAAAACTATCTCAGCCCCATACCTCCCCTGAGTACCGTTGTCGACCAGGAGGAAATAGGCGTGCTTGTTGTTTAAAGCTGCAAATTTTGATCTGAAATGCAAATTGGAAAGTGTTAGAAAGATGATGGTGAGTATACAAACAAAAATACTTTATCTAGGATGTATTAATATTACTTTAATATGTATATTTATTAAAATGTTATATTTATTGAAATAATATTATATTTACTAAAATAATATTATATTTATTAAAATAATATTATATTTATTAAAATAATATTATATCTATTAAAATAATATTATACTTATTAAAATAATATTATATTTATTGTTATTTTTATTATTTTTATTGTTATTTTTATTATTTTTATTGTTATTTTTATTATATTTATTGTTATTTTTATAAATATTTTAATAATCTTTTTAGGAATCTTTATTATTTATTACACGTTCCTTTTATTACAATTTTTTGGAACAATTTTACAATGTTTTTCACAATTTAGCTCTATAAGGAAAGACTACTGAGGGGCGCTGGTCAAAACCGAACATTGGGTGACGTCGAAATTGCTTATAGTCCACTCTGAGTTAAAAGGTTGGATTCCGTAGTCCCGCTGGAATTCGGTTTCCAGAACGATTAGGACCAACTTGAGGGATTTGGCGTATTCAAACCACTTCAGCGAGAGGCTCTTCAGGAGGATTTTGCACATTTTTTTCCCATTATCCGTGTCGAATTTGACCCATAAAGGCACGAGGAGCTTTATGTCTTCCGGTCGGATCCGTATCATCTCCTTTTGCAGCAGGGATAACTTCTGGGTAACGTCTTGGTTTAGTTTGCGCTCGACTTGGGGGGTGACCAAGTTGCGCAAGTCTTGCATTTTGTTCTCGTTTATTATTTCCGTTATGCGGCACACTGCGTGGGTGGTTCCGTAGATGAAGGCGCCTTCGGAAAATTCTGGGTCCCAGGTTCTTTGTAAGACTTTGAAGTGCAATTTGCTCTTTAGCCACCTGAATATGTGGGGGAAGTAGAGTAAGTCGGGGAGTTTCGGGTTGGCATTAGGGCGAGGCGGAGTGGTCGCTTTGTTCTTTTCCGTGCTCCTGTGGAGTTGTCTGCAGGGAGGCTGTAGCACTGATTGGGAGACGTAGCAAATCTTCGGGGGTTTAAAGATTGAGATTGTTTGTTCGGATGCGAATAGCTTGGATGCTATTTGCTTGAATATTATTGGCTTTGATGTTGTTTCCTTGGGTGTGATTTGCTTGGGTGTTATTTGGTTAGATGTTAGTTGCTCGGGTGTTAATTGCTTGGATATTATTTGATCGGGTGTTAATTGGTTGGTTATTATTTGATCGTGTGTTAATTGGTTGGATGTTATTTGGTTGCATGTTATTTGCTTCAATCTGATTGGATTGGATGTTATTTCTTTGGATGGTATTTCCTTGGATAGTATTTTCTTAAATAATAATTCCTTGGAAAGTATTGCCTTAGAAATTCTTTCCGTGGATGATATTTCCTTGGATGGCCTTTCCTTGGATGATCTTTCCCTGGATAATCTTTCCTTAGATGTTCTTTCCCCGGATAATCTTTCCTTAGATGTTCTTTCCCCGGATAATCTTTCCTTAGTTGTTCTTTCTCTGGATAATCTTTCCTTAGATGTTCTTTCCCTGGATAATCTTTCCTTGGATGTTATTTCCTTGGTTGTTAATTCCTTAGATGTTAATTCCTTAGATGTTAGTAGTTCCTTGGATGTGATTTGCTTCAAAGAGATTTGTTTAGATGAGATTTGCTTAACGAATGTGGCGTACAATCCTACCTTCAAGACATTGCGGCCGACCCTAAGAAATTGCATGATAAACTGCACTAGAATTTTGAGTTTGATGGGGTGACATGTACAGATTTTTTTTTAAATGAATGGGGCTGTCAAAAGGCCAGAGCTGTCTAAGTTTCAGGAGTACTCAGGATTTTCTGTTGACATTTTCGAGCGGGATTGAGAAGAGAAATGTCAAACGGAACTGTTGTCACATTACCTTGGAGATGATATGGAGTGGTAAGGTACATCCCTGTTCGATCCGATGAGTTCGTGGTTGTTCTCTACAATTCCCCAGGGGGCTATGCCCAATGATATGACTCTTCCGCTTCTTTGGGATCGTTCTAGAAGGAGTGCATCGCCTACTTGTCTGGTTACCCCTGAAAAAGCATTTAAATTAATAGGGGAATATTTTTGGAAATTTAAATAAATTTTTGCAAGTATAATGGTATCAAATTGAATTACATTTTTGTACCAATCACCTTTCGTTATTTTAAAAATATCTAATAGCTGATTGGTTCGCTAACTTAACTAAAGGATAACTGTCGTTTGTAATACTGGGGGTTAGTGGTTTATTCTCTTTGTGAAATTTACTTAATTCATATTTTTTGCAGATGTTGCATTTGTAGTTTGAAGTTGTATTTGTAGTTTGAAGTTGTATTTGTAGTTTGAAGTTGTATTTGTAGTTTGAAGTTGTATTTGTAGTTTGAAGTTGCATTTGTTATTTGAAGTTGTAGTTGTAGTTTGATGTTGCACTTTTTTTCCTGGAATGGTATTATTCATGATAAACATATATTTTTTAGATTATTATTAACGAAGTAATTTTTTAGTTTGATTAACTGGGTTATATAAAAAAATGCGCTTTTAATATTATTATCTAACTTATTGTAAAAATGTTTCATGTTATTTGGTAAATATGTTCTCATTTTTAAAATATAGGAGTAGTAAATTGTATGTTAAGTGCGTAATTAACGTAAAATTAGTCCTGTTAATTTAATTCATTACTCAGGTAATATTATCACATATATGTGTACGTGATGTTATGTAATGTAATGTAATGCAATGTAATATAATGTAATGTAATGTAATGTAACAGTATCAATGCAGCATGTCCATTAATAAATTATGGGAAAATTGTGCTGCATCAGAGGTAGAATAGTTCACCACAATATTTATTTTACATCCTATATTTGTTCATCAACAGCAAAGCTCGCGCAAAAATTGAATGAAGCCTCCATCTTTCTCTCACCTGTATTAGTCCCGCCAGTGAATATCCATGCTCCTGTGGTTTTAGCAGCCTTCAGTAAGCCCTTACGTAACACCTTCTTCAACTTGGGCTGAAGTTCGAAGTTTGCCTTTCCTCCCTGAACGGTGATAAGTAGTTTTGGAAGCTCCAGATTCCACTCGCGGGTGAATAGTTGTAAAAGTAACTCTGGCCTGGTGTCGTATGCAACACGTACGTACTGGAAGGATTAACGCAAATTTAATAACAAACTTCCACCTTGCACATTCGTTTACTGGTAGGGTTGCGAGAAAGTATAATTAGGGTAGTTTATATTCATGAGCGCGCTCTTCGGTTTAAGTAAATTACCCCTGGAGATATGTAATTGACGCGCAATGGGGTCAAAATAAGGGAGGATTAATAAGGACTTAGTTTTTTGGTACATTTATTTTTTTTTACTTTTTTTTATTTCGTATTTTTTGTATGCAATTCTTTTAGGCAATGTTTTTTGGGTAGTTATTTTCTTAATCTTTTTTAGGTAAGTATAGCTTTTTAGGTAAGTATAGCTTTTTAGGCAAGTATAGTTTTTTAGGTAACCTTTTTAGCCAATTTGTTTAGTTATTTATTAAGGGGTTAGGTGGGTTTCAAAATTTCAAAAAATATATTTTCTTTTTTTTGTCTTATTAAATAGTACAATATGTTTAAAATATTCTCCTAAAATTTCAAATCGATCCGAGTAAAATTCTAAGAGACAGACCCTTCAGAAGGAAAATTATTCTTCGCATGTTGTTTCAATTTAAAACTTTAAACGCTTTTATCTCAAAACTCAATTTTTTAAGTCGGTGGACACGAATTGTCGAAAAGTTATGAAACGATTTTGTTCAAATTTTGCACACATCTTTGAAATAATATTATCAAGTCATTGAACGAAGGATTTTTTTTTAAATTACAACTAATTTTTTCGAGCCAATACATAACGGAAATTTGACCAAAAAAATATGTTTTTTTGTTCAATGTCTGTCAAAAATTCAAATTTTACTTTTTTTTTCCTTCGTCCAATAACGAGATTTATCCATGTACTAACGAAATATTTTTGGTTTTTTGATTTTAAATGAACC
>JAWQRP010003187.1:0-13828 GCA_033557875.1 Quadriops clusia | reverse complement strand
AATTTTAGGACAATTACCCAACCGAAAGTAATCTTTTTTTGTCTATGTTTTCTAAATATGCATGTGTATATAATATCAAAATTATTAAAAAATCACTCTGAATCCTAATGTGAATCTGTCTTATCTTCTCTAGAGTAACTTAGAAATATGCGAGAAAGTCGAGTGGAGACCACTCCATATTTTTTTTCTTGTTAAGTCGGTACTTTATGTTAGTTAGTTTGATCAAACATTATGGATGGAATTGCGTTTGCAAGAGCTGCGAATGGAATAAGCGGCTACAAAATTCAAGTGAGTCCTTAACTTGATTATAGACAAGCACATATTGTAAGATAGAAAAGTAAGTAAGTAAATATACTTAATGAAGCAAAGAGATATAATTGAATGAAAAAGGCGCGAGAATATAATAAATTCCCAATACATGTTCTTAAGGCGCCGGCGTAGGAGGACGCTACACGAGTCGGTAATAAAAATAATATAAAAGAATGTGCCACTGATTACGTGCTCAGGAATGTTCATCGTATACATATGTATAGTCTATACATACTACAATACTATAAAGTAGATGATGGCCTATACTCGAATGTAAATAAATACGCGTTAAAGTTAAAATCGAATTATTCTTCAAATCTTTAAAGTATATTTCATTAATAATAATAAAGTGAATAACAATAATAAAATGAATAATAATAATAAAATGAATAATAATAATAATAAAATGAAGATAATAATAATAAAATGAAGATAATAATAATAAAATGAAGATAATAATAATAAAATGAAGATGATAATAATAATAAGAGAGGGTTCTTACCGCCTCGCTGGTCTTGTTGGCGTCTCGGTGGCCGTCTTGGAGGCTCCTAGAAAGCGAATTCAACCTGTTCCCAAAGAGCACATCGAAAATATCCGCGCATACCGCTGTTCGCAGAAGAAGACAGTTTGACACTACTGACACAAATAACACTTTAAATAATAATATGCACATTTTCGTTCGGCTGCCCCGCGCGCGCCTTACTCTTCTTGTTCTTCATGCACTCGAAGTGGAACTCGAAAACGAATTCGTCGAGTCGGCCTAGGTGCTGCTGCTGCTGGTGCTGGTACTGAGGAAGGCCTCGGGAAGAGGGAAAAGACCTTCGGAGGTCGACTCTTCTTCTTATTCTTCTTTCTTTCTTTCTTTCTTTCTTTCTTTCTCCTTTTTTTCTTTTACTCTTCTCTCTTTTCCCTTTCTTCTTTTATCTTTCACCTTTCTTCTTCTATCTTTATACTCCTTTCTTCTTCTATCCTTATACTCCTTTCTTCTTCTTCTATCTTTTTACTCCTTCTTTCTTCGTCTTTCTTCTTACTTTGTCTTTCTTCGTCGTCTCTTCTTCTTTCTTCGTCGTTTCTTCTTCTTTCTTCGTCGTCTCTTCTTCTTTCTTCTCCTCTTTCTCTTCCTATTTCGTCCTTATCCTTTCTTTGTCATCCGGTTTTCTTCTTTCTTCGTGTTTCTTCTTTCTTCTTGCTTCGTTTTCGGCACTTGTAGGTATATCAGTATTATTACGTATTCGTGTGTGCGATGCAGCTCGTGTGGAATGCAGCGCGAGCTTTTCTTCACAATTTCAGTCTCGCCTTGGACATTTGTGTGATTTCGACTTCGATGACTCGGATCCTGCGGGCCTCCTCTCCATTCCAGCGATTGAGTAACACACCTCACCGGCCCACACCAGCTAACTAACTCTTTTTATTTCTTCTTTTATTTCTTTCTTTCTTTCTACGGTAAAATGCGACGAACTCCTCCTCAGGTACAGTTCGGTTCGACGCACTCGAATGGTTTGCGTTTGTCGTCCTCACAAGAAGTCGCAACTGTCCCCATCATCCCCTTCTTCATCTCAAAAACAGTTTTCCCCGAATCACTGCAATTTCACGAACTGATGATCTGACGATCTGATGATCTGACAATCTGATGATCTGATGATCTGATGATTTGATGATCTGATGATCTGATGATCTGATGATCTGATGATCTGATGATCTGATGATCTGACGATCTGATGATCTGACAATCTGATGATCTGACGATCTGATGATCTGATGATCCCACGATCTGGCGATTTGACGATTTGGCGATGTGACGTTCGAAGAGGAAGAGGACTATGACTATAAGGACTAGGACTAGAAAGAGTAGAAGAGGATTCGAAAAGCACGAAGAAAGCCGTAAGAGCACTTTCCGTTCGACATTTTTCCCAATCGAAAGAAGAAAACGAGCACTCGGCGAAGTGTTTAACTGGTGTTTTGGTGTCTGCGCGAGGAGACCCAGTGGCGACCGTTCTTCGGCGGAAATGTTTCTACTAATGATTGAGTATCGCATCGTCCGTCGCCTATCGTTTACGCAGCTTGTGTTTTAAGTAGGACAAATATTGTTTGCGATATTACGGTGGCGATGGCGATGGTAGTAGAACGACAGGCACATTGCGCACTGTGCGCCTCGCCACGCCGATATGCGGGATCCTTTAGCATTTTTTTACGTTTGTCTAATTGGCGAAAAAGTAGCACTGTTTACACGCTTCACTTAAAGGAAAGTAACATAATAAAACCCGCTCGGTTTCAACAAAAACGATAGCGTACGCGCTTTACCTTCTTCTCTTCTTCGCTCGGAGGCCTTCGGCGGAGGCGCCTCGCTCTTCACTCGTCACCATTGATTGTGCTTATCTACTTGGAGGACCTAGTAACTTGGTAGATAAATGTATGTGGTCATACGCTCGAGACTCGACTATGTATTTCACTTCAACTTTCTACGCTAGAGTGCGTAGTGCTCGCTAGTACGCTAGTACGCTCGCTCATTCAAGGTCTTGCCGACACGACCGGCCTGCGGCCTTTACATCCTTGGAGGCAAAGTCATACAAAGAGCAGAAAAAAATAATAGACAATGTGTGGTGAAAGACGGGAGACGCGGAGTTCGTACAGTGTCTCCCAGCGGATTAAGGAGAAGAGATTTACATATCTCAACACAGACACACACACACATACGTGCACAACAAATAAAGCAACCTGTTGTGAAACCTAACCAGAAGCCCGAATCCCAGATGTCGCAGAATTAACAAATATCTTGCATTATTAATCCATCCACAACGGTTATCCACATGGAAGTCTGTCGCAAAAGTCATCGTCCGCGATTCCTCCGCCGATGGCTCGTACCAATTTCGCAACTCCGATTTAAATTCGTTACCTTATAAGCATTTCTGCAAGAAAAAAAGACCTAAAAGGAAACGCATTTGCCTTGAAGCTGACGATTTAGGTAGATGGACATTCCAATTACGTCAGGTTATGATCGGAAATCTCTCCGCACTGTTATCTCTTTAATTACCGTGAGGAATGTATACTTATAAGTGCATTTGCAGACTCTCTTTGGTAATCAAGGACTCGCGCGCTCTTCTTCAAATAACATCATAAATAAACTATGCGTGAATTTTTCTTAACCAACGTGAGTTTAAAGAATTTAAAAAAATAATTGTAGAGCCGATTAATGACAGTTTGCTGATTATCGAGTAACAACGTGAGAACGGTATTTGAATCCTGGTTCAACGAAGTTATTCCTCCTAAGAATAACATATGTCTTCGGCGATAATGTAGGCCAAATAATTGTTTCCTATGGTCGCGGAGGCATCTAAATTGATATTGCCAGCGATTTTCATACCTAACGAGGATCTATGGGCTCGCCACGCTCTATAAAGCCTAAATAATAAACGTTTTTACAATATTTTGAATTTAAATCGCTCGACGGGGGCACACACTCGTATTGTTTATGGCCCATTGTTTACCTCCAATAACTTTCAACAAACAGCGAACTTTACGACCGCAACCTTCATGTGAATAATGTTTTACTATTTAGCCATTTAGTCGCCCGTTAAAGCTGCAGTTAAACCATATTTTTATTGGTCTGTAATTGGCCAATAAAAATGAGTAAAATAGCGAGCGCGGAAACCTTTCTACGGGTAATAGACAATAAAATCATTTTAATTTTGTCCACTTATCTACGGTTAACAAGCGTTATTAAAAACAAGACCGTGACCTGTTCCGATATCCTTCGGAAATTTTGTCACCAGTTTGGTGGTATTACGTAAAGCCGTATGTATGTGAGAAAACAAATTGCTAAACGAGGTGTTGCAACTAAGAGGTAGTGTTATAACACCTATCGTATATAATAATTATTCCTCATCAACAAGAATTATTGTGTTATTATAGTAGATATTTTATTATAGCAGGTATTTTATTATAGTAGGTATTTTATTATAGTAGGTACGAATTACGGTAGGATTTTTGCTTAGGAGAACAAACAGACAGACAGTAAATTCAATATATTTATTTATCGTAAATAAACTTTATATTCATATTTATATATTTACATATTTCAAAAATATATTAAAATGCTCATTACTTCAAAAGCAATAAAGACAATATACTCTCTTTCCTTTCGTATCTAAATTTCTCTCTTCATTAACGTTAATGATAATAATAGACGGCACTGCTTGTGCCCACATTAAAAACAAATTTAACAAACGAGGGGAACCTTTTCACTATACAATATAATGATATATTGAGCAAAGGTGTTTTCTTTTAAACGTGTTTTCTATCAACATGTTTTCTTTTAAACGTGTTTTCTTTCAAAATGTTTTCTTTCAAACATGTTTTCTTTCAAACATGTTTTCTTTCAAACGTGTTTTCTTTCAAACATGTTTTCTTTCAAACATGTTTTCTTTCAAACGTGTTTTCTTTCAAACATGTTTTCTTTTTAAAGTGTTTTCTTCTAAATGTGTTTAAATCGACATGCTTCACTTCGTGTCCTAGTTTCTCCAATTATGGTCGGGTAGAGTCATCTTCCATTGTTTTAAAGTATTCGCAAGGCAAAAGGTACTTTTGAATAGTTTGGGGTTTCTCTTGTTTTCATTCTTCGCTTCGACTCACTCTTGGGTACAGCTGAAAAGAATAAAAAATCTTAATTAGTGTATCTTTAAATATGTGAATTAAGAGAAAATACGTAATAAGCCTATGCTTATGTGCCATCCTATGGGTGGTATTTTAGTTGGTGAAGTAGAAAGATTTATTTGAATTGTTAGTTACGTACCCCCAAGAGGTTTCGTGGCACATATCCTTCCGTGTCCCCTAACCTAGACCACCACCATTCTCGCTCGCTCTCGTCGCCTTTCCGCAAAATCGTTAATTGTTGGCCGGCTTTGAAACTGAGCTCGTCTGCTTGTTGGGCTGAATAGTCGAAAACTGAGTAGACTACGCCTCCGGATAAGATGCCTAGTTTTTCTTGGACACCTGGAAGATAAATAGGAAAAGTTAGAAATCAAAATTTTACTTTCTAATGTTGTTAAAAAGAAAAGAATATTTAGTTTTTCTTAAGTGGAAGTTATTTTTTTGTTATATGACAAAACTGCATACATTTTTTATTGGTACAATCTTTTATTGATAGAATCTTTGATTGAAAGAATTTTTATTGGTACAATCTTTTATTGATAGAATCTTTGATTGAAAGAATTTTTATTGGTAGAATCTTTTATTGGTAGAATCTTTTAATGGTAGAAGCTTTTATTGGAGCAATCTTTTATTGATAAAATCATTTATTGGTAGAATCTTTTTTTTATTAATAATCCTTTATTAATAAAAGACTATATCAATAAGATTGCACCAATAAATGATTTTATCAACAAAAGATTTTATCAGTAAAAGATTATATCAACAATCTTTTAAGGCAAATCTTTTATTGGTCGAATCTTTTATTGATAGAATTTTCTATTGATAGAATCTTTTATTAATAATCTTTTATTAATAAAAGATTCTCTTATGACAAATCTTTTCTTGATGAAATCTTTTACTGATAGAATCTTTTGTTGATAAAATCATTTATTGTTACAATCTTATTGATATAATCTTTTATTAATAAAAGACTATTAAGAAAAGATTATTAATAAAACATTATTAATAAAAGATTATTACTAAAAAATTTTAAAAATAAATGATTTTATCACTAAAAGATTCTATCAACAATCTTTTATGACAAATCTTTTATTGGTAGAATCTTTTATTGATAAAATCATTTATTTTTAGAATCTTTTATTAATAATATTTTAGTAATAATCTTTTATTAATAATCTTTTCTTAATAATCTTTTATTAATAAAATATTTTATCAATAAGACTGTACCAATAAATGATTTTATCAACAATCTTTTATTGGTAGAATCTTTTATTGATAGAATCTTTTGTTGATAAATTCATTTATTGGTACAATCTTATTGATAGAATATTTTATTGATAAAAGATTATTAATAAAAGATTATTAATAAAAGATTCTAAAAATAAATGATTTTATCAATAAAAGATTCTATCAACAATCTTTTATGACAAATCTTTTATTGGTAGAATCTTTTATTAATAGAATCTTTTATTGATAAAATCATTTATTTTTAGAATCTTTTATTAATAATCTTTTAGTAATAATCTTTTATTAATAATATGTTATTAATAATCTTTTATTAATAATCGTTTATTAATAAAACATTCAATCAATAAGATTGAACCAATAAATGATTTTATCAACAAAAGATTCTATCAGTAAAAGATTTTATCAACAATCTTTTATGACAAATCTTTTATTAGTAGAATCATTTATTGATAGAATTTTTTATTGATAGAATCTTTCATTGATAAAATCATTTATTGGTAGAATCTTTTATTAATAATCTTTTATTAATAATCTTTTATTAATAAAACATTCAATCAATAAGATTGAATCAATAAGTGATTTTATCAACAAAAGATTCTATCAGTAAAAGATTTTATCAACAATCTTTTATGACAAATCTTTTATTGATAGAATCTTTCATTGATAAAATCATTTATTGGTAGAATCTTTTATTAATAATCTTTTATTAATAATCGTTTACTATAAAACATTCAATCAATAAGATTGAACCAATAAATGATTTTATCAACAAAAGATTCTATGAGTAAAAGATTTTAAAAGATTCTATCAGTAAAAGATTTTATCAACAATCTTTTATGACAAATCTTTTATTGATAGAATCTTTTATTGATACAATCTTTTATTTGTACAATCTGTATTGGTACAATCTTTTATTGATAAAATCATTTATTTATTTGAATCTTTTATTAGTAAAAGATTATATCAATAAAATTGTATCAACAAAAGATTTTATCTTTTTTATTCAATTTTATTTCTTGATCAATAAGTCTTAAAAAATTAATTTTCATAATTTCTTTGGTTTTGTTGGTCTTAAATTAAATTTAAATTTTCATTTAGTTTCTTTTAGTATATTTATTTATCCTAACGATGTTTAGTTTATCATTTGTAAGCATATTCTAGTTAGTACATGAAGATTAACTATACATAAAACAAAACACAAAAATGTTTCAATAAACAAACTATTCAAAATGTGAGAAATAATTTTACACTTAAGTTGTAAAAATTTTATTAGTTTTTGTTTATACAACTTAAGGGTAAAATTATTTCTCACATTTTGAATAGTTTGTTTATTGTAACATTTTTGTGTTTTGTTTTACATATAGATAATCTTCTTGTACAAACTTGAAGATGGTTACAAATGATAAGCGATACCTCATTAGAATAAATAAATATACTAAAAGTAACTAAATGAAAATTTAAATTTAATTTAAGGCCAAAAAAACTCATGAAATTAACAAAATTAATTTTTTAAAAATTATTGATCAAGAAATAAAGTAAAATAAAAAAAGAGAAAAGATTCTACCAATAAAAGTTTCAATCAATAAAATATTCTACCAACAAAAGATTCTATCAACAAAATATTCTACCAACAAAAGATACTGCCAATAAAAAATTTTATCAACAAATTATTCTACCAATAAAATTTCTATCAATAAAAGATTTTCCGAACAAAATATTTTATCACTAAAAAAAGAACAAAAAGACAACTTACTGTACAAGTACTCAGAGCATCCGTCGAACCCCTCTTCATCCTCTTCGCACTTCTCGGCAGCCGTCTCATGATCACTAAGTGTCGTGGCAAAGATGCAAGCCCCATGCTCCACCAAGAACTTCACCATCGCCAAATTGTTGCAGCTAGCAGCACAGTGAAGAGGCGTCCATCCATCGCTGTCTTGGGCATTGACGTCACACCCGAACTCGACGAGAAACTTGACGATTTCCAGATGTCCCGCACAGATGGCGTTGTGCAAAGCGGTGATGCCCTCGTCATTGGCAGCGCTCGGGTTAGGTACTTGAGTAGCGGTTTTCTTCACGAGCTCGAGCTCACCCTCAAGACTGGCGTCGAGGAGGAGGGCTAACGGATCAAAGCTCACCCGCCGCGCCAGGTTGGTCTTGCCCGTTTGCTTCAAATTGCCTTTTTTGCACCTCCGAACGACACTCTCGCTTATTAAATCGGAGAGCTTTGGGGACGAGTCTTTTTCTCGGGTTTGTTGGTCTTGGTCTTCAGGTACACAGGCTCGGTCCGATTCGTCGGTTGGCTTTAGCTGGGGGTCTTTGGTGGAATCTTGGTTGAGTTGGTTGGCGGTTTGGTTGCTAGTAAGATTGCTAACGAGGTTGCCACCAAGATTACCACCAAGATGATTCCCAACAAGATTACCAACAAGTTGATTGCCAACAAGTTGATTACTAATAAGTTGATTGCCAGCAAGTTGATTGCCAACAAGTTGATTGCCAACAAGTTGATTGCCAACAAGATTACCAACAAGTTGATTGCCAGCAAGTTGATTGCCAACAAGATTGGTAGTCAGATTTCCAACAATTTGATTGTTGTAGCTCTGTTGGTTGTTCCCAATTAACTGACTGTTAAAACCTTGTTGATTTGTGTTGAATTGTTGATTGAAACCTTGTAGGTGGTTGCTAAAGTTTTGCAGGTTGCCAGAAAGTTGATTAGACGTTTGTTGATTTTGTGGGCTAATTTGTTGGGTGCTTAAGCTTTGTTGGTTTAAACTTTGTTGGTTTAAATTTGGTTGGTTTAAGCTTTGTTGGTTTAAACTTTGTTGGTTTAAATTTTGTTGGTGTAAACTTTGTTGGTTTAAACTTTGTTGGTTTAAACTTTGTTGGTTTAAACTTTGTTGGTGTAAACTTTGTTGGTTTAAATTTTGTTGGTGTAAACTTTGTTGGTTTAAACTTTGTTGGTTTAAAGTTTGCTGGTTCAGAGTCTGATGGTTCAAATTTTGATGGTTAAAATTTTGATGGTTCAAATTCTGGTGGTCCAAATTCTGTTGACTCAAACCTTGTTGAGTCAAATTCTGTTGAGTTAAACCTTGTTGGATAAAACCTTGTTGGTTCAGGCTCTGTTGGTTCAGATTGTGTTGACTAAAAGTTTGTGGATTCAAATTTTGCTGACCAAAATTCTGTTGACCCAAACTTTGTTGAATCAAACCTTGCTGAGCCAAACCCTGTTGAGTCAAACCCTGCTGAGCCAAACACTGCTGAGTCAAACCCTGTTGGATCAAACTTTGTTGAGTCAAACCCTGTTGAGTCGGACCTTGTTGAATCAAACCCTGTTGATTCAAACCTGGTTGATTCAAGCCTTGTTGAATCAAACCCTGTTGATTCAAACCCTGTTGATTCAAACCCTGTTGATTCAAACCTGGTTGATTCAAACCCTGTTGATTCAAACCTGGTTGATTCAAACCTGGTTGGTTCAAACTCGATTGATTCAAATTCTGTTGATTAAAATTCTGTTGACCAAAGTTTTGTTGTCCAAAATTTTGTTGACTAAAGTTGGTAAGATTAACCCCGTTAACTCCTTCACTAGCAGACTTCTCACCGGATATTTCTGCAAAGTGAAAAGCAGATGGAATTTCGACTCGTCTTTTGCTGATACTCAAACCGTTGAGTTTTGAGTATGAGCTCAAGGAGCGCAGCTTTGGCTGCTCGCTTAATGGTTGTTTTTTGATGGTTAATGGTTTGGCTTTGATAATGGGCATATTGTCAGCGGTGCTGTTGTTACTATTGCTGCTGTTACTGTGGTTGTTACTGGTGCTGTTACTATTGGTGCTGTTGTTACCATTGTTGATACCAATGTTGTTAATACTGTTGCTACTGTTACTGTTGTTATTACTGTTGTTGTTACTATTGATGTTACTATTGACATTACTATTGATGTTACTATTGACGTTACTATTGACGTTACTATTGACGTTACTATTGGTGTTACTGTTGTTACTGAATGTCGATATAGTCTGATTGGTGGTGCTAGCAAGCGTGGGGGGTTGATGAGTCAAGGGTGAGTTCGACTGGTTACTCGTGCAACTAGGGGGCGCAACGTAGCCCTTTAGGGGTGTCTGAGGGATTTGGTTGAGTGTCGATGTTGTACCTGACAGCTTCGGCTTTTGCTGGACTATCGGTGGCGGTTTCGTGTCATCCGGGGGTTCACTCGATGGCAAAGGAGGGGGCCCAAGGTCATTGTCGTTCGCCTGAGATTGTCGAGGGGGTGGCTTGACGGCTGGCTTCGGGGGCAAAGCCGGTTTTGGGGTCTTGTCTGTCGAAACCTCGGGGGTGCTCAACGGGGTACTTGTCGATTGCGGGGGCGAGAGGGCCCCAAAGGGTTGAGGCGAACTGTAGTTCGGGGGTTGGACTGGCTGCTTTTGTGACGATATGGTTTGCGGTTCGACTGGTTGGACTTTTATCGACGATGTTTGGTAGATGTTCGAGAGTTTGCCTGAATGATGCACTGATGTCGGGGCGACGCTACTTATTGGTTTCTGTGGAAGAACGAACGGTTTAATCAATTTAATTTAATCAATCTACTTTAGTCGAATAGTCTAATCAATCTATATTAGTTGAATAGTCTAATCAATCTATATTAGTTGAATAGTCTAATCAATTTATATTAGTCGAATAGTCTAATCAACCTACATTAGTCCAATAATTTATTTGGTTATATTAAGCCCGATATTTCTAATATAGAGATTGACTAGTAATCCGATGTTTACTATAACACGACAGTGCAACAACTAATTAGTAAGCAAGTCAGCGGGATAAAAGTTGACACGGTTTCAAGGATGTGTAAAATGTGTGCCACAAGTAGATATAAATAGGAATAACTACATAAATAGCTCTACAATCAATGGCGTATGTTCATATCTAAGTTTGTTGTGCGATTAACCCTTTGTGAGTCATGCTAACGTTACCGTGCCAAATTTTTCGGAATTGTTTACTACGTCAAAACATTTCTGTTTTATTAATAATTCGTTTAAGACGAAAATATATATATATATTATGTTTGTTATGATTTGCCTTACCTGATAACTAGGAATCGGAGGTGTCTGCACAGAACTAGTCTCGATAATCGAGTGCTTAATAACCCCATTAGATAAGCCCCCGTTTCCTTGTTCCCCCAACTTCCGATTCAACAAATCGTTCTGCTTCAAAGGCGTGGCGATGTTCTTGTTAATAGCACTAAGAGGTGCCGAGTGAACGGTGTACTGCTGCTGCGATTGATTTCCGTTTGTGCTGGCCAAGTGCTGGGCCAAGTTCGCATCTAACGGCTCCTTGACCTCGTTATTATTGTTATTTACACTGTTATTGTCGGGGTTGTCCACCGCCGTCCTATTGCTAATCCGACTAGGAATCAAATTCACCGTGAACTTTGTGTTGTAGGGCAACGTTTGATATTTCGGGTCCGACTTGGAGACGCTAAACTCCTTCAGAAGATCGGTGTCTTCGTTCCGGGGGATATAAACGTTCGCCATCTTATTGGTCAAGTCTTGCTGGTTCTCCTGATTGTGGAGCTGATCCGAGTCGCTTTTGATATGGTGGTTTTGCTGCTGATATACTGGGTGATATGTCGGGGTCTAGTTGAGAGAAAGGGAGAGAGAGAGAAAGAGAGAGACAATCAGAGAGAGTGAATTTATTATGAAATCTATAGAATCATCTATAGGACTTACTTCTTGGTTCCCGTGAATCGTCCTACTTTGGTGCCCATTTGGTACAGGAACATGATTATATGGCTCAACGGCGGCAATATTCGTCCTTGATAAACCGTTTGGGGGCTGAGTCCCACTTTGTGAGGGTTTCCTATTACCATAGCTTTGGTTGGTTTGGTCCACTGATCCGGAAGTTAACCTGAGAATTAATTTTAATATTTTTAATTGTATTATTTTTAATTTAAAATTTTTAATTTTATTATTATTAATTTTAATATTTTTAATTTTATTATTTTTAATTTAAAATTTTTAATTTTATTATTATTAATTTTAATATCTTTAATTTAAATATTTTTTCTTTACCTGACGAGTTGGTGATAAGCTGCCTTGTGAGAGGCAGCACTAATTTGGTTTGCAAGCTGTTGATTCAGAAGCCTTTTCCTGTGCAACCTTTCCTGTAATTCCGATATCCTCTTGTCGATGGCGCTCATCTCCTCCTGGCGGGCCGTCAAGGCCTCCCTTTGCAGATTGAGTCGTTGATTCTGTTGCTCATTCAATTTGTTTCGATACTGGAAGTAAAAAAAATTTGATATTATGCCTCATCCACACTCTCGCGCCCGCCTTCGATTCGACAAGAGTCTGGAGTCGCCTTTAACAACTCGAAGTTACAAAGTTAATAAACCCGAGTTTCATAGTTTCCCCTCAGGAAAAATACACAAGGACCTAATTCGGGTCCCGACCGCCAGGGGGCGGTCGCGGCGTCCCCGTAAATATTTAATTCCGAGCTTTATTGAATTAAAGAGGGTTTCCTCCAAAATTTGAGAAGTGCTAACGTCCAACTCGATTATTATTAAATATGTTCAAACTTTCTGAGTGGAATCGAGTTGTGAAGGTTTAGGGGATTCGTTTTAGCGGGAATTCGTTCTTGCGGGAGTTCGTTTCAATTTGGAAGTTCCGCAAACCTATGCACACACGAATGGGAGAGGATTGATGGGACTGGCCCTCGGGGATTCCCCGGACTTGGGAGCTTGCGGAAGGCACTAAGTTGGCTCGGTTTTATTGTTTTTAATCTCTTTTCGTTCTCTCTCTCTGTCTGGTACTCACCATGAGCTCCCTCCGCAATTTGTCCAGCTCCAGAGCGGAGGCTGGGGGTTGGTCCCTCGCGGATCGACCTCTCCTTAGTTCCTCTAACTGTCGTGTCAGCTCCTCCACCTTCGCCACCGCCAAGGACAACTCTTTCTCCTTCTCGTTGAAGAGGGCTCGGATCGAGTCAAGGTCACTTGCTGCAAATTTTTATTTTATTAGTTCATATATTTGTCTTAATTGTTTTGGAACAAAAGTATCATCTTCTTATATCATAATCTTTAGATATGATCATTTTTGTATGTGATCATCTTTTTATATCATAATCTTTATATTTGATCATCTTTGTATGTGATCACCTTTGTTTGTGATTATCTTTGTATGTGACCACCTTTGTATGTGATCATCTTTGTATATGATCACTTTTGTATATAATTTTCTTTGTAAACGATCTTCTTTGTATACAGGGCGTTTCAAAATTACACCCCTTCCTTTACACCACATATAGTACTCACCAAAAGAAGCTGAAAAGTCCCTATTGACCCCGATATGATTTTATTAGTATTCCTAATTAACCAGAGCAGGCATACAGTATTAACAAATTAATATAATAAAATGTCACATAGTAATAGATTTATTCTAAGTATTCCTACGGGGATTGAATAAATTGCGTACGATTAAATGAAAGTGGTACAGCTATGTGTGACCTTGCCATACTAATACGCGACCAGTGCGTGTGTTTTGGTGAATGCGGCGAACAGCTGAGTTCATTGAACAAGTGGTAGAGTTAAATTGTTAAAGCGCCTAAATTTTAGATTTATGTACAGTGCCGTTGGGGGTGGCTT
>JAWQRP010003186.1:0-13835 GCA_033557875.1 Quadriops clusia | reverse complement strand
GGATCATTCATTTTAGCACCCAGCACTTTCGCACTGATCATATTGTTCACAATTTCACTTCGGATCATTCATTTTAGCACCCAGCACTTTCGCACTGATCATATTGGACACAATTTCACTTCGGGTCATTCATTTCAGCACCTCAGCACTTTCGCACTGATCATATTTCACTTTTTTCGCTTTTCTTGCACTTAGTGCATGTTCTTTTTAGAATCATATTTTGTATGTGGAAATATAAACATATGTGCAAATATGTATATCTTTATTATTAACCCTCTTCTTGACAATCTTAAAATTAATTAAAACAAAAAATTGTCAAGTACGTTCAAACACTTAATAAACCACCAAATTGTAAAAATTTCTTTTAAATAAAAATACAATAAAAATTGTATCTTATGTGATATGTTGCCAAATAAATAAAGGAGATATTATTATACAGGGTGTCTCAACCTCGGCGGATCGTGGCTTTCTTACTAAAGATAGACCAAATGTGTAAATACAAAAGTATATAAAGGTATAGGGAATTTTATACAAAAAGATTAAATTTTGAATCTATTTTTATAATATGAAAAGAATAAAATAATCATTCCATTTAAAAATAATGAGTTAGTGCCATTTCAATTTTAGCGTTTTAAAATATTGATTTAAGACATTACAAACCCGGAACCGTTGGAAAGGTCTAAAAAATAGATTAAAAAAAAAAATTTAAAATGGTGGGCTGCCATTTAAGAAAATGGACTTGATGTCCCTTGTGCGCCTCCTAACTATATTTGGAGATAAAAAATATTTTAAGAAGGTACCTTTTTAATGCAATATAAGTTTTGTATTTACATATTTGGTCTATCTTCAGTAATAAAGCCACAATCCACCGATCCGCCGAGGTTGGGACACCTTGTATATATTAAATGTATCCTACAGGATTCATTAGTAGGAAAATGATTAATAAATTAAATATTCATTGCATATATGTTGAACCCACCACTTTAAAAAAGGGTAATAGAGATCTGTCTCCACACGTCCACGTCGTGATCTCTGGGCAATGCATTTATAACTTTCAAGTTAAAATATATGTAGCTAAGATGGAGAAATGATATAACGTTTAAGTTGTCATTACCATGGGTACAGTTGGGTTGAGTGTTGTTTTTAATTTACGGTTTTGCGTGTATGGGCTTCCGAGCCGAATCCTCAGGGATCGGTGAATTTTCCCCGACAATGTCGAGGAGTGTGCATCCATGAATTCATGGTGTAATTCAGGAATGCCTCATAATTGAATTCTAAAACTTATTTTTACCGATAATAGTGTTAATTGCGATACAGTTTTCTCTGGGTATATAGATAAATCTACAGTTTCCCTATGACCGTGAAAGTCGGATACTTAGAGATATTTTCTAAACCAGTGGTTTCCTCTGGTAGGATAACCTGGATGCATAGAGATATTTTACAATTTAGATAAAGTTGTGTTTTCGTCTGGTGGGTGTATAGTGTTTTTTCCTATTAATATACACAATACTTATTTACATATAATAAATATTGTAACTCTCCGCGGGGGGTACCCTGAAAATGTACAATCGGAGGAATCCGGAAACACCGGACTGAATTGTTTACGTGAATTTCCCAATCGGAAAAACCTCTTACCTCAAACTCCGAGGAGTTTTCATAATATTTGGCTCGTGATGTGATCGTGTTTTAGTGGTAGGACCCTATGATTACGTTGTGTTGTGTTTCGTAGTAACCCTGTTAGTTCGTAGGTGAATTACCGGTTGAGAGTATATCTTAATTTACCTCTAGGCGGGAATGGCATAGCTACGGTTCATAGAATACACTTTGGGTGTCTCAAAACAACTAAGGGGCGCGCCTATCTTTATCTCGTGAATGAAAATGTTTGAATATTATAGAAATTAGAATTAGAACGCTTGTTTATTGTTTCACATTCATTACCTCAGTTTATTCTGATGCCCCAATCGAGGTGGGGAGCCGAACCTACCGGAGGACTGGAGGAGCCTATAAGAGGGCTCTCTCCCAGCTATCTCCCTCGGAACGGCCAGACCCTTCCACTCAACTTGCTCTCCTTCAGACTAATAACTAGACAGTCACAACAGAAGTCAATTCGTACCCACTGTCCACAGAGATGGACACCGGACCTACTGAGCGGAGGTAGGGCACTCCTCAAAGACGTCCCCCCAATTGCGCCGTTGGCGTCCGGGTGCCAGGCTAAACCCTCGGCACAATTCATCTACATCATACTCAATGCGGAAGACTAGGAAGTCTAACAACGTTGGTTTGGTTTGTTATGGTTAAGAGAAATTGCGTTGGCATTTGGGCTGCCTGCAGGAAAACCTGTTCGTGGTTTAATTTTACAGAAATGTTAATTCCTATTCCATTTGTCTTTGCTTTTAATCGCACCCGAAACCGCTTACGCAACTGTAATTGTCACCCCGGTCATACGTGGTATTGGTTTGGATTCACATCGCAATGAACTGTAAAGTGCAAACGGTATTTAACCTCTGTTTTGAGGACACTTGCGCCCCGGTTTGGACCTGCACTCCCCCCAGACTATTGTTCTCCCCCCGGAACCTTGCCGCCCCCTTTTATGGTCGTAAATCAAACGTTCAGTTTCGCAAACCTATCCAGGTAAGGACGCGGTAACTTTAACCTTGCGTTTCGCGCTAATCGCGGAGTCGTACGTTTAAATACACGGTTTTGCTTTTGTCGCGGATTAAGAATGCTATATTGGGTCCCGCGAAGCCACGATGGCATTTGTTTTGGCGCTGTGAATCGAAAATCCCGCATACTTTTCCTGCAGGCTGTCAAACGCGCACGAAATGTCACTCGTTGTTACCGCCAACTTAAATCGTATCGTTTGGTTCTAAACCTAGTGATTTCCCTAACTGGACCACAGTTGGTAACACTGCGCGCTCGGGTTCTCGCCGCGCCGGGTTGCCGCGTGTCTCGCCGTTTCCCGGAATCGTAGCCATTGCGCAATTTACGCCACATTAATAAAAGCACGAATCTCGATCAAAATCTCGCGCATTTTCAAGAAGCAATGTAAAAACGAAATAAAGCTTAGTAATAATTAAAATAGATCTGGCCTTTCGTATTTGTTTTCCTATGGCGACGGCGCGGCGTCACCTGCGTCGACAACGGCTTCAGTCCTTCGCATGTTCTGGGTTGACCGGCGCCTACTCTATTTCATTACTATTTCCATTCGGGTACTTCTGGCGTAACCTCATGAGGATCCAAGTATCTTTTAAGACCTGAATTACTTGTCACTTTGTAATTACGTTGTTACTTTTGTTACGCTTGACCGACTGGCTCTTCGAACACTACCTCCTCGCTCGCGAGAACATAGCTTTGTTCCATCCCCTACCTCCGACTAGTTCACGTACTAGTCAGACGATCCGGAGTTCTAAAACAAATTGCGCAGTACATAAATATTTATAAACTGCGCATACTGTTGATGAA
The DNA here is from genome assembly GCA_033557875.1 of Quadriops clusia. NCBI lineage: Eukaryota > Metazoa > Arthropoda > Insecta > Coleoptera > Hydrophilidae > Quadriops > Quadriops clusia. Next base: position 10,373 of record JAWQRP010003186.1, on the reverse strand, counting down.
TTTCTGATCGTCTGACTAGTACGTGAACTAGTCGGATGTAGGCGATGGAACAAAGCTCATATCCAACTGCTTACTCGATCGATCGTTCACCTTCCCGAAAGCAAACTTTACGCGTGCGCTAGCTCGACGCGAACTGTCGACATAAATTACCGTGCTAGCACCCAGGGCTCGATTAAGGCGGCGTTGTATCTCTGGTTGCCTATGTATGGAAATAGCAATCTAAAAATTTATAGTAGACCCACTTGAAACTGTTACAATACATAATACTTATTTACATATAATAAATATATAATACTTATATATATATAATTTGGTAACCTTTGTATTGTTTCATTATTCATTATTTTAAATCTTGACATTATGCATTTATTTCTTAAATCTTTTATACCCATACGGTCCAGACGAATAGTCATTGAAACGGCGTATACAAGATGTAGGTCAGCAGATTTTGATTTGTTCTTTTGCTACAATATTAAAATCTGCTGTTCTTCTAATTTGCGTTGATTGGACCGGAATTGGTTTGCGTTTTTCTAAAATTAACTCCTTCATACTCTCTAAGTTAATTAATTTAGATATTTTATGAGTCAGGGATATACCTTTGACTTTGCAAATTTTATAATATCTATTTTCTTCTGGAGAGAACACTAAATAAGCATAGTTTTTAGACCCACCTGATACAAACTCTACAAATAACTGTATAGCTTAAGCCGAGCCTGAGCGGTCGTGTAAGCCGCTAGAGTCACATTGACAGTAGGTAGTGTTTCCGAAGATTCCTCGCGATATTCCCAATATACCATACTTCATATTAACCGGGCGATATCTGGAGAACGGATTTAAATATGAAAATTTGGTTTAAGAAAAGTGATACAACTTTCAGTAGACCCTGTATTTTTACCTTTTAAAAAAGTTGGTTCTTATACGAGGGTTTAGCCTGACACCCGAATTGGGCGATGGTATTAGGAGGGACATCTTTGAAAAGCATCCTTTAAACCATCTAGTATTTCACAAACAAAAATCAGGCTCAAGGTTCAGAAACAAACATTAGGTTCAAAGGTTCGCAAACAACTTCAGGTCCACAAATCCCATCCATCCAAAATTCCAATTCCAAACAAAGGAGGTTTGAGATTCAGATCTCGATCACGACCAATTGGACAGTCACACATGCCAACACACTAAACAACCAATTCATAAGTCTCTTAAGACAGAAGTCGTCCCCATCTCACTACATGAGACCAACTAATCAAACAACCCGCACACTCAACGCTTTGAAGTGAAACTAACCCCTAGTCTAACAAAAAAAACAAACAAACAAACAAACTGCAAATATTCAACACACCTCACACTGGCCTGTGATTGGGTAGCAGTCTCCAACCTCCTTCGGAGGTGTAAAGGGCCATTTGCACGCTCAAACATTTGTTCCGGCTTGTCCGCACAGACAGTGTATGCACAGACAAATTGTTTCGTATTTATGAATCGCGATTCGTTTACACGTAACGATTTGTGCAAACACTATTTGTGCAAACACTATTTGTGCAAGCACTATTTGTGCAGACAAGTCGGAACAAATGTCTGAACGTGTGAGTGACCCTTAAGACCATCAGTCATAAAGCTTTTTAGCAGGACGTGCACCACTCAGTAGGGCGGGGCGGGGCCCTACCATTTCCCCCCTTTCTTTTCTTTCCTCCTTCTCAATCATGCCAACAATTGCCACAAACAAAAGAAAAAAACTATGTCTTTCCCTCCCAGGAAAAACATTGTCAGTTTGCCGTTGCCATGTACTCGTCCGAAACGTCGGCTATGCATGAGAGTCAATCAGGTTGGCTACAAGGATCTCTTTTAACGATTATCATTATCATTCTTATCATCCTTCTTGTTATTGTCGAAAGTTTTTCTTTATTTTTGTGGAAAACTTTCTCTTAACCATTGTCGAATCTTTTCTCTTTACTGTTGTCGAATCTTTTCTCTTTACTGTTGTCGAAACTTTTCTCCTTACTGTTGTCGAAAATTTTCAGTTTTTCTTTTCTTTTTTTCAGGAGGAAAGCAGACGAAGTGCAAATACTGGAGGACACGATAAGGGCCCGAAACGAGCAGCACAAGAAAGCGGGGATAGAGCTGGATGCCACTTGCCACATTTGCCTCAAAACCAAGTTTGCCGACGGAGTCGGCCATCTCTGCAACTACTGCTCCATTAGGTGTTGCGCGAGATGCGGAGGAAAGGTCACTCTGCGATCTAACAAGGTTTGTTTTTATTTTTATACTGAACATTTATTTGGAAGGACTACCGGTTTCGCTAGATTCAAATATTAACATTTTATCATTTTTATTTCATAGTATTTCGAATTTTTGAGTAATTTTTTACTTTCTCGCAGAAATGATTTGGCAATCGCGAGCACTTACACTTAAACGTTTCGAACCCAGAAGCACGTGCCTCCTCAGCGCCACGCCGCACCATTGCAGCTCGTAGTTGAATATTTTGAAATGAAATGTTTTCCTATAACGTTAAGTCCATTGACGGAGCGCTGGACGCGTGGGTTTCCCATTGTAGAATCTCTCGCTTGCGTAGGAGGTAGCTTACGTCATCGTGCCGGACGTGACGCGTCGTATTGATTCACGCCCCCCTCCCCTACGACTTGAAACTCTTTTCGCGCCATTTACACACTTCCTATAGTACAGTAACTGTTGTCTTCCCATTGTAAACGTCTACTTTTTACAAAGTTTATTATTTAAGTTCTTATTTTAAAAAAAATGGTGAGTTGTCGACCAATAATTTACGGACTTACAACTAGGTAAGTCTTCTTTTATGTTGAAATAAAAATGTACCTAGTATGTAGCTGCTGAGAAAAATATTCATTTCATCATTTATTATCCCCAACAAAGCAAAATCTGCTTATTTCTTAAATTAACTAGATTTTGATTTATTCCCATTGCTGCATATCCCCGATTTCTTACATCCAGGAATAAGACGTTTAAACTTATACGAGATTCCGCGATTTTCTTTTCAGAATCCACTTTCCTTAAGCATGCTCTAGCCGTATATGGCTTATGATCTAAGGCCATAGCCTTCTAGCAAAGATAATGTATGTATATAGATAGCTTACGCATCGGATAGGCAACCAATCTTACACGTGTTAAGTTTTCTCCCATAAGGTGAGCTATCTATATACATACATTATCTTTGCTTCTAATGAGAAGAGGGTTTAGCTTGATTTGCGTATAAAGGGGTTGTTGACTCATGTAACGAACGTTTCACCTTCTACTTCTGTATTCATTATGTTTGATTAATGGCCGGGCAGTTTCGCGCTTTTCGGACTCGTTTCGCTAAAAATAAATTTATCGCGCTCTCCATCGATTGCGATACACAATGTTCAACATGCATGAGAAAGATGAAAAGATATTTATAATATACATTATTATTACTATTATCACCATCATCTTCATTATTATTATTAATATTATTATTATTATTATTATTATTATAATATTATATCTGCAATACATTACCGAAGCGAATAAGCAATATTTTAGCCAGACAAGACGCCTTACCCCGGGCCAAGAATTGGCAAAAGCCGTAAAATCACTGGCGCCAACCCTTCGCACAACTTTGTCCCCACTATGCAGCAAGCTCTCAGCTCTGAGATATAAAATTTCCCATTTAGTAGAATGTAAAGATTAATTCTTCCAAAGATAAAGATAGCCAGAATTCCCATATACGTATACATAAGTAGTCTATTAAATAAGCACGAATTTAGAAATTTGAACGATCCAAACATCTTATGAAAATTTGGCAAAAAATTCATCGTTAATAAATTTTAAAAATTTAAAATAGCTAATAAGTACAAAAAGCATGCTAATAAATATGATTACGGTTGTTTTCATACCGGGTGTCCATAGTTCTTTTTGACAAAGGAGGAGTCTCCTTGCTTGCCGGCTCGAACAAAAGGCATACATACTCTCCCAATCGTCTAAATGCTGAGGGTGGAGTTAGGGTCTCGAAACGAGGTCATAAATAACGGTGTCAGTCTTCAATGCAAATACCTAGTGTACAGATTGTTTTTTTAGAGACCGGCCAGAGGGCGGAGACACAACTCTACAGGTCCCAACGCGGTCGCTCGCTTTGTGGTCTCAGCCAATGGCGAGCGAGACCTGTAGAGTTGTGTCTCCGCCCTCTGGCCACTCTCTAAAAAAACAATCTGTATACATGAACCAAGCAGATCGAGGAGGATTGGTTCAGGTACAGACATACCTCGCTTAGTACGGATTTAATTAGTACTGATTGGTACCTTTAGAGGATAAACTTCACATTATTCGCAAACACGAATATGGTGAAAATTTCACAATAATTGCTAGATATAATTACTTCCATTACTGAGTCACATATGTTATAGGTAAGTCAAATTGTAAAAGACGTTAGCGAGTATAGAGAAATACAAATTGATCTATACACAACTGGCTAGGGGGTGGAGACACAATTCTATAGGTTTTAAAGTGGTCGTTCGTCAATGGCTGGGACTAGAGAACAGTTCGGCATGGGATGTCATAAATCTTTCTGAACAGATAGAAAACCGGTTGGGGAGGAGTAGTAGAAAGATTTATGACATCCCATGCCGAACTGTTCTCTAGTCCCAGCCATTGACGAACGACCACGTTAAAACCTATAGAATTGTGTCTCCACCCCCTGGCCAGTTGTGAATAGATCAATCTGTATTCGGCGACTTCGAAACTATTCCATTTCTGCATCATTGCTACTTAGTTCTGAATTGAAATTTTTTCAAATTAAAATGATTTTAAATAAAAAATATTTCAAATAAAAATTATTTAAAATAAAAATTATTTCAAATAAAAATTATTTTAAGTTAAAATTATTTCAAATAAAAATTATTTTAAGTTAAAATTATTTTAAATTAAAATGAGTTTAAATTAAAATTATTTTAAACATTTATTACTATACCCAAAAATACACTAATAAATTACTCAAAAATTCGAAAAACTATAAAATAAAAATAATAAAGTGTATATTTTGTAGAATTAATTATTGGGCCATCTGTCTTATGATATCTTAATCATTACATTGTATAATATTGATTGTTAATTTTGTTTTCGAATTATGGGCACGATGAGCTCGCTCGCTTCGCTCGCTCGCCGCCTTGCGCCTTTAGCGCTCGCTTTTAATACAGTGAACTGGAGCGAGATAATTAAAGAAACTTTTTATTACGAAATTATTTTAAATTAAAAATGTTTTGAATTAAAATTATGTTAAATTAAAATTATTTCAAATAAAAATTATTTCAAATAAAAATTGTTTCAAATAAAAATTATATCAAATAAAAATTATTTCAAATAAAAATTATTTCAAATTAAAATTATTTCAAATTAAAATTATTTCAAATAAAAATTATTTCAAATAAAAATTATTTTAAATTAAAATGAGTTTAAATTAAAATTATTTTAAACATTTATTACTAACAAAAAAATACACTAATAAATTACTCAAAAATGCGAAAAATCATGAAATAAAAATAATAAAAAGTATATTTTGTAGAATTAATTATTGGTTCATCTGTCTTATATTGCCTTAATCATTACATTGTATAATATCAAAGATTTGATAATATTGATTGTCAATTTTTTTTTCAAATTATGGGCACGATGAGCTCGCTCGCTCGCCGCATCGCGCCTTCGACGCTCGCTTTTAATACAGTAAATTAGAGTGAGATAATTAAACAAACTTTTTTATTACGAAATTATTTTAAATTAAAATTATTTTTAATAAAAACTATTTTAAATTAAAATATATTTAATCGTTTATTACTATACCAAAAAAAATACACTAATAAATTACTCAAAAATTCGAAAAACTATGAAATAAAAATAATAAAATGTATATTTTGTACAATTAACTATTTTAACTGATTACAGTAAAACTTAGCTAAAGTAATGTTCATCTTCAGTCCAAAACAAAGTCACTTGCTAAATTTCACGAGAACTAAATAGCAATGATGCAGAAATGGAATAGTTCTGAAACTGTCGCGCGTCATATAGATGGTCCTGGTGAAATTTTGCAAGTGACTTTGTTTTGGACTAAAGATGAACATTGCTTTAGCTAAGTTTTACTGTAATCAGTTAAAATACATTTTATTATATTTATTTCATAGTTTCTCGCATTTTTGAGTAATTTATTAGTGTATTTTTTTGTTAGTAATAAATGTTTAAAATAATTTTAATTTGAAATCATTTCAATTTCAACTCATTTTAATTTGAAATCATTTCAATTTCAACTCATTTTAATTTAAAATAATTTTAACTTAAAATAATTTTAATTCAAAATAATTTTAATTTAAAATAATTTCGTAATAAAAATTTTCTTTAATTATCTCACTCCAGTTGACTGTCTTAAAAGCGAGCGCCGAAGGCGCGAGGCGGCGAGCGAGCGAAGCGAGCGAGCTCATCGTGCCCATAATTTAAAAAAGACAGATGCCAAAAATAATTAATTGTACAAAATATACATTTTATTATTTTTATTTCGTAGTTTTTCTAATTTTTGCGTAATTTATTAGTGTATTTTTGGTATAGTAATAAATGTTTAAAATAATTTTAACTTGAAATAATTTTAATTTGAAATAATTTTAATTAGAAATAATTTTAATTTAAAATAATTTTAATTTGAAATAATTTTAATTTGAAATAATTTTAACTTAAAATAATTTTGATTTAAAATAATTTTAATTTAAAATAATTTTAATTTGAAATAATTAAATTTAAAAAAATTTTATAATAGAAAGTTTCTTTAATTATCTCACTCCAGTTTACTGTATTAAAAGCGAGCGCCGAAGGCGCGAGGCGGCGAGCGAGCGAAGCGAGCGAGCTCATCGTGCCCATAATACGAAAACAAAATTGATAATCAATATTATACAAAGTAATGATTAAGATAATATAAGACAGATGCCCCAATAATTAATTCTACAAAATATATTTTTTATTATTTTTATTTTATAGTTTTTCGCATTTTTGAGTAATTTATTAGTGTATTTTTGGGTATAGTAATAAATGTTTAAAATAATTTTAATTTGAAATAATTTTAATTTAAAATAATTTTAATTTAAAATAATTTTAATTTGAAATAATTTTAATTTGAAATAATTTTAATTTGATATAATTTTAATTTGAAACAATTTTAATTTCAAATAATTTTGATTTAAAATAACTTTAATTTAAAATAATTTCGTAATATTTCTTTATCTCATTCCAGTTTACTGTATTAAAGCGAGCTCATCGTTCTCATAATTCGAAAATAAAATTGACAATCAATATTATACAATGTAATGATTAGGATAATATAAGACAGATGCTCCAATAATTAATTATACAAAATATACATTTTAGTATTTTTATTTCATATTTTATCGCATTTTTGAGTAATTTATCAGTTTATTTTTTTGGTATAGTAATAAATGTTTAAAATAATCTTAATTTAAACTCATTTTAATTTAAAATAATTTTAACTTAAAATAATTTTTATTTGAAACAATAATAATCTGTCTCTCATAGGTGTCTCCCTGTTTCTCATAGGTGTCTCTCTGTCTTTCATAGGTGTCTCTCTGTCTTTCATAGGTGTCTCTTTTATTTGAAATAATTTTTATTTGAAATATTTTTTATTTAAAATCATTTTAATTTGAAAAAATTTCAATTCAGAACTAAGTAGCAATGATGCAGAAATGGAATATTTCCAAAGTCGCCGAATAGATGGCACTGGTGTAATGTTGCAAGTGACTTTGTTTTGGAGTAAAGGTGATCATTGCTTTACCTAAGTTTTACTGTAATCAGCTAACCTATCGTCTATTTTCTGAAAGTGGAGGATAGGTGACATATAAAACAAATAAAAATGAAAAACAAACCAATTTTCAAATAAGCGGGCTTAATTCCGTCCAAATAAGTATGCTACCCTTGCAGGCGATAGTCGGCCAGACCAATCCTCAGAATGATTCGATCAGATGCATAAATGATCGGATTCATAAATTATCGGCTTAATTAAAGTTTTTTCTCGCAGCATTGGTATCGTTGTACGCGAAATGACCTTGGGAATCAGAATATCTGCTAAAACTCGCGTGTAAATTATAAACATTTAATAGAGATTTGCGCTTGCGCAAAAACGTATTATGTCATAGACAAAAACTCTATTAATAACAATATTATTCAAGGTTAATGTCTTGGGCGGCCCACCCTGTACATGTATTTCTTCAATTAAATTTTTCAAGAAATCTTTTACCTTCCAGGTCGTCTGGGTGTGCATCCTCTGCAGGAAAAAGCAAGAGCTCCTGAGCAAGACTGGCCAATGGATGATGGGCAATCCCACCTTGGAGCAAGAACTCATGCTGACCCAGCAAGCCCCTTCGGACAAACGACCTAAGCTGGAGAGGGCCCATTCTGCCGCAGAAAAGGAGAACCAGCCTTTGCAAAGGTCCGGCAGCGTGCTCAGAAGGCAGTACTCGGAGCAAGAACCTAGGACGCCCTCTTGCGAGCGGTACCACCAGGGCTACAACGAGGATGACCCGCGGTACTACCAAGGGGAGCTCGAAGGACTCATGAGGACTCATCCGCATTTAGTACCTAGGAGGTGAGCTCACTTGTCTCTCATTGTCTCTCTGTCTCTCATAGGCGTCTCTCATTGCCTCTCATAGGTGTCTCTCACTGTCTTTCATTGTCTCTCTTAGGTGTCTCTCTCTGTCTCTCATAGATGTCTCTCATAGGTGTCCCTCATTGTCTCTCATAGGTGCCTCTCATTGTCTCTCGTTGTCTCTCATAGGTGTCTCTCATTGTCTTTCGTTGTCTCTCATAGGTGTCTCTCACAAGAATCACTCAGTTTTCATGACATAACCAAATTGGTTAGATCTCTAACTAATTTTCTGCCGCATTCTCGACCAAAATTCTTACTCGTTTTTGTGCCCCTAGGTATCCGGATCAAGAGCCCGATCCCTCCCCCATGGATATCCCTCAGCAGAGGGTGACTTCCGCAGCAAGTGCCAACAAAAAACACAAGCGAGGCAGCTCGGCGAAGAAGCATCAGCACCAGCAGCCGCAGTTGCAGCGCTCTTTCTCTAGCTCAGAGGAAGACCTCAAGTCGACGCCCGAATACGGCAGCGACGAGAGAGACAGCGAGAAAGGTAAGTGTGCAATCTTGACGAGTTGTGCTAAATGTGAGCGCCAGGTTCTGACAAATTTACTGTTTATCCGATTCCAAACCGATCGGGATTGAGGGGTTAATTTTGCTAATTATTGATGATGCAAGGTTGTTGCTCCCATACCGTTCTAAAATTGGTAGTTATATACTCTTGTTAACGTAGGGTTCCCCCCTTTTTGTTTTTCTGCAAATACGCAACATCATTCTTTTTATTTTCTCCAGACAATTAGTATAACTTGTAATTTAATTAATTGTAATTTAGGAATAAGTAATTATTACGTAAAAAAATAATATTTTATTTTTCATAACATCGGTCAAACTGGTTGAAACTCATTCGAGCAGATCTAATCGAGTTTTCGCCGTGCCAAAAAAATTTCCAAAATAAATGCACGTTCAAGATTGTTTTGGCCAGTTTTGACTTGTTCACGTTTGCAGGCAGTCACGAGCGAGATAAAATATCGGATAGGCTCAGTCGGCAAGCGATTCTCGACGAGAAAATCAAAAAGTTCCTAGCGGTGAGGATCCTTTCTTCTAGCAGGCGTTTATTGTTGTTTCTGCATGGAAGATGTTCACGCCGCTTAAGCACCATTTAATCTTCTTATTATTGCATTTGACTATTGCGTTATACCTCAGTATGTATTTGTTTATTCCTGTGGTTGGTTCATACCTATGATTGGGTTATACCTATGATTGGTTTATACCAACTTCGATGTTGCCGGCCTGGATTGATGGTCTTGTTTACTTGTACGTGTACTTTACATTCATTCCTTTAATAAGTGAGATGCTTTGGACGTATTATTGAACTCGTTATAATTATAGATTATAATAGATAATCATATAAGATACACAATCATTCAAATTAGGTAGTTAACACCAGTAGTAGTAGTAGTAGTAGTATAAGGGGATACCAAGCCCTCCTCATATCTCCGGAGTCGTTCAGAGGAGGAGGAGGGCTTCAAGTCCCCTTATACACACTACTACTACTACTACTATCTACTGGTGTTGACTAGCTAATTTGAATTATTGTGTATACAGGGCGTTTCAAAATTACACCCCTCCCTTTACACCACGTATAGTACTCACCAAAAGAAGCTGAAAAGTCCCTATTGACCCCTGTCCGATCTTCAACCCCTAGGGAGATACAGCCCCTCAAAGTTGAGTAAAAAATCACACGATTTTTGGTATAACTTGGTCATTT
>JAWQRP010003185.1:0-13835 GCA_033557875.1 Quadriops clusia | reverse complement strand
ACAAAACTCATTGATGTTCTTTAAAATGCGATTTTTTCATAGTGGCGCAACCATCGATACACACTCACCATAGAAATTATATTCCTTAAAATGGGAAAATTACCGACGGACGGACGGACGGACGGACATACGCACATACGTACGTACGTACGTTACGACGGTAATTATGTTTGTTGATGCTAACTTATATTATGTAACATTTTAAAAATTTTATGTCACAATAATAGATGAAATGTCAATTTGAACTGTGACCTTCGACTAGAATAACGCCTAACGTAAGTACACGCATATAAAGGACATTAATGTAGTTACGAAGATAAGGATATAAAAGCGAGTTAAAAAGTACGTTATAAGTTTGAAAAAAAATAGAAAAATATATTCTATAATTAGTAAAACTATAAAAGAAGAAAAATATATTCTATAATTAGTAAAACTATAAAAGACGTTGGAGGTTTGTAAAGTGTAGTTATCGACCTCATAAAGAACGTTAAACTAAGTAGAAAAGAGGAAGGTTATATCTAGTAGGTATAATTATTAGTAAGTGTATAAATGTCGTTAAAGGATTGAAAACGAAAGATATTTAATTATTTTAAGAAAGTGTGCAATGTTCAAAATGATATATTGATCTATTAAATGCGAATTTAAAAAATAATAAACAGTTGTAGTTAATTATCTGATACGTCTACACACAGAATATTGATAAGTACAGAATCAATTAATCAATCTCATAATCAATTTACGGTGGTCACCTTTCCCCATTTTAAAATAATTTATGATAACTGATTTTGTACGTATACAAGATATGAATTTTTTCTCGTCATTAAATTAATTGATGCAATGTTACATACCTACTAATAATATTTTTTTAATGTAGTCAAGTGAACTTCGTGGTATATCTTATTCAGTGATATTCACATGATATACCCAAACACATAGGTAAGGAAATGTAATCACCCGAGCAGCTTAAGACCAAAACTTAGCCCTTAGGGGGCGAAACAGCCGCCAGTCGAGTAAAACAAGGGCAATATGTAATTTCTACCGCACGTTGAACAACGTCGAAGTTACCTGTTGTGTCGGATCGTTTGCAACTTCGCGAACCTCGCAATCATTGTATTTAAAACTCCAACTCCAAATTATACACAACGTCGTCCTGAAACAGCCTTTTTATTTAAATTTCCCCTTATAAATTACAGCGTTCTGCTACAGTCCGTAAATTATTAATTATATTGAGTCGTTCTCGCTGTACCTACTTATGTACTCGATAATTTATTAAATTCCTTTTTTCCCCGTACGTGCCTAGTGCATTATGGACGCCACTTATGATGTGATGTGCTTGCATAAATAAATGCTAGTAAGAAGGGAAAAAGTGGAAAAAGAGCAGAAGAAAAAATATAGTGCTTAATAATACGTATAGAGAAGTATAATGTAAAAATAAACAAAGTTTTCATCACGTCCGCATCTCGACGTTTTCTGAGAAGGTCCCGTTTATCGGGACCCATCTAGACCGAATCTCCACTTCATTGTCTGCTTTTCTCGGCTAGAGCTGCGTATGTAGTTCACTCGCTGAATATGAATAGGATTTTAATTAAAAAATCCGTATTCCGGGAACGGAGCTAGACGTACAAACATTAAAACTAGAGGGCCGTTTTATGGCTTTATGGCCACCGGACGGACATTAAAACTTTTCTTCTATAAGCACCTAGAGGTACAATAGAAAACCGGGCTCAGGTGTTATAATGTTGTGCACGTGTGCGCTCTTAATTATTTTAAAAGAAAAATAAATAAATTTGAAATGTAGATAACATTGCTGGTAGGTATATCTACGTTTGCTTATAAGCAAGGAGAGGAACGTCGAGGTGTGGAGAAGAGGAGGAGAACGTTCGGTTTACCGTAGGACCGGATTAATGGTCCGGTTCAGTCCAGTGCTGCCATCTGTATGTGGGGAGCCGAACGCGCGCAACTATTGAATGGAATAGTTGGGATATTTCAGTTGGCAACCATTGTTATAGTGTTCAATAAGGATCGTACGCGTATGGAACACGTTTTACGTTCGCCTGATCTGTTCGCTTGGTTTATTGTTTGTTTGTTCGTAATCGTACTTTAATTGTAATCGTACAATAAATGTAATTGTACAATAACTGTAATTGTGCAATAAATTTAATCCTCGTGTAGTAAAATCGATACTACGTTTTATACCAAATAGTATATACTAAATTGTATCGTAGTTATACTAAATTATATCGTAGTCTATGCCATAATATTGTAGTCGCGTCGAGACCATGAGGATTCGTCGGTTACATTCATGATTTTTACGTAGCTGTATGAGCACAGTACAAGACCAACTAATAATGGGGCTAATTTATATGCAGAGCGCGGCGATAAAGAAGGAGTCCGTCTTATCTAAAATATTCATCTGTATTTAATGTCTCGCCCATTGACTAAACAACACATGCCTTTATTTTTATTGGCCGAGTAAACCGACAAAGTTCATTCTCTCGTTCGTCCGACTGTAACCTGACCCGTGACACAACGCGTGTCCCTGCAATTAAATTTTCAAATTACCGAGAAAAATGTCGCTCGCTTTAATATCGAAGGCTTTACCTACACACATCTTCAAAGTCGCTTACTTGATGTTGTAATATGTAGTAAACCGTATGGTAAAACCGTGTTTTCCTTTTGTTTTATCTTTTTTTATTCGCTGAAATTGCGAGCGAAGATTTGACCGCGCGCCTCCGCCAATTGTGCACGTATAGGGCGAAGGTGAAAGGACCAAAAAAAAAAAAATCAAAAACACCGCAGCGAAACGCCAAAATCTCAATCCCTCAACTTGATTTATTCCCTTCGTTAAATTGTTTCAAGACGAGGAAAGTACTTCCACATCAGGCACCCCTTCCTCCTTGTTTGGTCCTTTTAATTTTATTTCCCTTTCGAGTATTGATTATCGGCTGGTATTTTTAAGGAGCTCGGCATTCGACTTCATGCACACACGTATTACACTTGGCTTGGACCTCCAATTACTCTGTTTTATATTTATTATTTTCATGTTTCTATTATTTCATATTTATTAGGTACACTTTTATTTTGTGTGTGATATTTATGAAAGGGACACAGCAAAAATTTATTTCATAAATTATTGCGTCCTTTTCAATGCCCCCTAGTGATGAAAGGGACCAAATGTACTTTTTTTTTAAACTGGAAAAATATACCACTAAAAATGAAGAATGGTTTATTAATATGTTTGATTTCAGAAGCCCTACATATAACTAAGGTTACTAATTCGGTTTGTAAAATTTTAATGAATTACGTCATTTAATTCCTCTTACTTAATTACTACTTAATTCAACATAAGAACGTTCCTTTCATAACACCTCTCTCCTACTTTCATATTTAGATTAGATATTTATTTATAAAAAATTTTTGTCCATTGTTGGAATTGAAGAAAATAATCTTGGTCCTAGATGATAGTTATCAGAACATGTTATGTTTTGAAGACAATGATATATTTTGAAGAAAATGTTATATTTTGAAGAAAATGTTATATCTTAAAGAAAATATTATTTTTTGAAGAAAATGTTATATCTTAAAGAAAACGTTATATCTTTTATATCTTAAAGAAAATATTATATTTTGAAGAAAATATTATATCTTTTATATCTTAAAGAAAATGTTATATCTTAAAGAAAATGTTATATCTTAAAGAAAACGTTATATCTTTTATATCTTAAAGAAAATGTTATATTTTGAATAAAACGTTATATCTTTTATATCATAAAGAAAATGTTATATTTTGAAGAAAATGTTATATCTTTTATATCTTAAAGAAAATGTTATATTTTGAAGACAATGTTAGGTACATCTTTAAGAAAATATATTTACTTGATTGAAGCCTATTTCCCGGAGCCGAGTGTACATATGCACATGCTTTAGTATTTCCTGATGAGTGTGCCTAGGAGGAAAGCCGGTGGCCTGGCGTGTGCTCGGCTGGCTGGTGGCACAATCAAAGTGTGGTGGAAGGGAATGCAAAGTAGAATTTAGATTTTACAATTGGAATAGCTATATACGTCTATATATATGAGTAAACGGTCCAGGCGAGGCGTGCTCGCTTTGGACACATCTTACGGGCCTGACAGGGAGAGAAATAGTCTGCTCAACTGCAATCGAAGCGAGATTTGAATAGCTAAGCCGAGCTAAGGTTGTTGTGCGGCGAGACAGTGGAGCTGTGAGGACTGGGGGCCGACGGGAAGCCCCAGGAACGAGTTGACTGCATGGACCACTCATCTATCTGTCCCTCTAGCGACGGAATCGAATTTGAAATTACTTTAATTCACAAGGGAGGCTCTAGATTTTTTGGTCGTGCGATTGTTAGCTAACGACTGTTGTTAGTGATGTCGCTGCTGATGGCTCCGACAACGCCGAAATATTCAAATTAACTAACGTGCATACTGATTATAATATGTACATTTGGTAAAAACAAAGGTACAATATGTGTATTAATTATTTTTTATGTCGGTATATTATATTACCTAACAGAACTTATTTAGAGAATGAACTAAGGAACATAACTCAGAAATCTAGGGCTATAAAGACATTAACGGTTTGAAAATTAATTGAGAAAATTACTAAGGCAAAGTGACTGGGAAAATTAACTAAGAAAATGAAGCAACAAAATGAACTAAGAAAATGAACTAAGAAAATGAACTAAGAAAATGAACCAAGGAAATGAACCAAAAAAAAAAACAATAAAATGAACCAAGATAATGAACCAAAAAAATGAACCAAAAAAATGAACCAAGAAAATGAAGCAAGAAAATTAACAAAGAAATCTAAGGCTATAAAGACACTAAGGATTTGAAAATTAATTGAGAAAATTACTAGAGTAAATTAATTGGGAAAATGAAATAAGAAAACGAAGCAACAAAATGAACTAAGAAAATGAACCAATAAAATGAATCAAGAAAATGAACTAAGAAAATTAACTAATAAATCTAAGACTATAAAGACAGTAAGGATTTGAAAATTAATTGAGAAAATTACTAGAGCAAGTTAATTGGGAAAACGAAGTAAGAAAACGAAGCAATGAAATGAACTAAGAAAATGAACCAATAAAATGAACCAAGAAAGTGAACCGATAAAATGAACCAAGAAAATGAATTAATAAAATGAACCAAGAAAATGAACTAAGAAAATTAACAAAGAAATCTAAGGCTATAAAGACACTAAGGATTTGAAAATTAATTTGGAAAATTACTATAGCAAATTAATTGGGTAAATGAAGTAAGAAAACGAAGCGACAAAATGAACTAAGAAATTGAACCAATAAAATGAACCAAGAAAATGAACCAATAAAATGAACTAAGAAAATGAACCAATAAAATGAACCTATAAAATGAACCTATAAAATGAACCAATAAAATGAACGAAGAAAATGAACTACGAAAATGAACTACGAAAATTACGAAAATTAACTAAGAAATCTAAGGCTATAAAGACACTAAGGATTTGAAAATTAATTGAGAAAATTACTAGAGCAAATTAATTGGGAAAATGAAGTAAGAAAACGAAGCAACAAAATTAATTAAGAAAATGAACCAATAAAATGAACCAATAAAATGAACCAAGAAAATGAGCCAATAAAATGAACCAAGAAAATGAACTACGAAAATTAACTAAGAAATCTAAGGCTATAAAGACACTAAGGATTTGAAAATTAATTGAGAAAATTACTAGAGCAAATTAATTGGGAAAATGAAGTAAGAAAACGAAGCAATAAAATTAATTAAGAAAATGAACCAATAAAATGAACCTATAAAATGAACCAAGAAAATGAACCAATAAAATGAACCAAGAAAATGAACTACGAAAATTAACTAAGAAATCTAAGGCTATAAAAACACTAAGGATTTGAAAATTAATTGAGAAAATTACTAGAGCAAATTAATTGGGAAAATGAAGTAAGAAAACGAAGCAACAAAATTAATTAAGAAAATGAACCAATAAAATGAACCTATAAAATGAACCAATAAAATGAACCAATAAAATGAACTAAGAAAATGAACTACGAAAATTACCTAAGAAATCTAAGGGTATAAAGACACTAATTTTAAACAAGTTACTAGGTAAATAGTAAACCTTCAATTTTTTATTTGTTCTTTTGTTTTTTCGAAAAAATGTTCATGTATCTACACCTTACAGCGAAACAAAGCACAACCACGGCAAGCCGATTAAGTTTTAAACTGTCCGCTCATCTGTTCACTAAACTTTAATCAATTTCCTCGCCCCACATCCCATACAGCCGTCTGCATTATTAATAAGCGCAATCTAACATTAAAGAATGATTATTGCCTATTATTGGGAGTGTAGTGTGTTTAGCGCAAGGTAGAGGTCGGGTCGGCCGGCTCAGCGGGCCCACCTGTTATTAAGAGCAATAAAGGCAAACGAGAACAAAGAGTCTAAAACAAAACCGTAATGGCCGATATTAGGGTAAAGCACAATGGAAATGGCACGGAATATGTAATTACACATTATACATTTCGGTGTTGTAATAACAATTCACCGTCAGCACCACGCCACGTTCGGTTCGGTTCGGTTCGGATCTAGAGGGCCATTAGCGCAGTTTAATGAGGGAACGTGCAGCAATGCCCCGCTAGCTGCCGGAATAATTAACAAAGGATCCTGGCTGGCCCTGGCCCGGCCCGGAGGACTCGATCCATTTCGAGGCGCAATTGTTCAAAGTTCGATGCAAATCGGTATTTGCATACATAATTACGCTTATGCGCTTCAAAGGAGACTAATAGGACATCTGGGAATCAACGTCAAAAGTATCTCCTTTACCACCATTATGATAACTTCATCATTATTATATTACTATCATCATATATTTATTATTAATAATTAATACTATATAAAAGGAAAAACCCATTCTTTCATTACATATAAAAATTAATATTCACACGCTTTAACGCCACATGTTTTCTTATCTAATCAAATCAATTAAATTGTTTATTGCATAAAAAGATTCCCAGAGAGGCATGTACTACAGGATCGCAATAAGAAGATTTTTGGTGAGAACTTATTGTATGTATCTACCTATAAAGAAAGTAGTGCGCCCGAGCAAAGAAAGCAAAGGTTCGCATTACAGCCAGGAAGAAGCAGTCAAATACAATTTGCCGACTGAATATGGATGCAAGGAAGAGAGTGAGGAATACCCAGCGCTAAAGGCGAAAAGAATATTGTTATAACGGCGGCTCAAGTTTAGCAGAGGCGCCATTACTCGGAGCTCTTTAAAAGTGCGTTTGGAAATCCTATTCCCCGGATTCGCTTTTCCACACTATGCAATAAACGTAATGGTAATCTCGGAATGATCTAAGCTGGCTGCGCCTAGTGCCTACTGCCTAGTGCCTAGTGCCTAGCGCGTCTCATGTCAGGGCGACACGGCACTCTGCGATGGCGGTGGCCGAGACGAAGAAGCGGCCTCCTTTATTTCAACCTTTATTTCGAGCGGCGGCTTATCACTCGCCATCTCGCCCAATATATTGCTTTAAAATCGAACTCTGTTATTCCGTGCCACTTTGCATGACAAAGGGGAATATCCGATCGGCAAAAAATCAATTATTTCGCCTCCAGAACTCTGGAAAATGTAACGGCACACTTAAAAATAAACGAGCGGCCCATAAATTAACTCGTGCGAGGCCTGGCCCCAGCCGCGGCCGCGGCCGCCTGCGATCCGGACGAAAATTTGCGAATTATTTTTTATTTGAGAACAGCCTCCGGTCCTTATTCAGATTATTGGGGGCCGATCGCATTGTATGCAGATGGAGGTGCTAAAGGTGCTCCATTCGCGCCAGAAAGAAAGAGAGAGAGAGAGAGAAAGTGAGAAAGAAAAAATAATGGCAGAGACAGGAAAAAGAGAGAGACGGCGAGAAAGAACAAATAATGACAGAGAGAGACAGAGAAAGAGAGAGACGGAGAAAAGAGAGAGAGAGAGAGATAGAGAAAAGAGAGAGAGAGAAAAGAGAGAGAGAGAGAGAGAAAAGAGAGAGAGACAATGACAGAGACAGAGAGCAAAAGAGTTAAACAGGCGACAATCTCAACTTTTTGAACACCCTGGTAGTTATCACAAAGAATCACATATGTATATGCAAGTACCCATATATTTAAACAATAATACACATAACACCGAAAAATCTTGTCATAATACGTACTAATACAATTTAGGAGCCTTATTTCAATAGTATTGCATTATATTTACGTTTATATATTCCTTAAAACTGAAAAATTATCTGTAAGTACTTACCTATTAAATGGCGCACTTACGTCAAACACAAGCAGAACTGTCAGTTACCGACATTACAGGTCGCTGCATTGTTTATTCGAAAACGTTGTAAAGCATATTATAATAGGTAAGGAAATTCGTAAATAATAGTAAATGCACATAATGCATCATGTCAAATTACGATTTATCTATTTAGTAGCATTATTTTAAGATATATTTACGTTCATAAGTTTGTTAAAGCAGAATAACTATGGATACTTACCCGTTAATCGGCGTCACCATCGTTTGGCGTCACTTAAGTCGTTGCTTAAGTCAAATATGACACAAATGTCAATTACCGACATTACAGGTTGCTGCATTGTTTATAGGAAAAGATTGCCAATGAGGAACCATGGATGTTATACATATGTACAGTTCGGACGCGATTGTACATGTGGATAGCTATTTAATAACTAATAATAAATTTAATAAACAATAATGAAGTTGATAATTAAAAACTAACTTTATTAATCAAACGAATAACGATCATTAAAACTGAATTTTCCTTAAGCTCTCGAAGATACCATTCAAGAGCGCCAACGGAGGAGACACGTACAGTTCGTATACGGCCAATTAAGTAATTAAACCGAAAATTCGACTAATTTGCATCTATGACTATGAGCAAGCACAACTTGGCTCCCTCACTATGTAGCGGAATAATATCCTCATAATTCCGTAACATAATCCAATGCGAAATTAACCTTTGTCAAAGCTCAAAGCTCGGGTTCATCAATGCGGAAAAGGGGAGAGAAAGCACCTCTTGTGCCGTGCAGATCGGAACAGTTGGCATTATGTTTCTCAATGCACAGGAAGCATGCCCAAAATACGTAGTGTGGAGGAGAATTATCAAATTGTACTATTACATACTTGTAGAACATAAAACTACTATAGTACTATAGAACTATATATAGGTACGTAATAAATAGTGCTGTAGTCAATGGTATTTATTAAAGGTGCCTCAAAAAACAAGTTGAGCGTTTTACATTATTATTAATATTAAATGTCTTTTTTTTAATTAGTAAACCTTCTCACAAGGACATATCGTCAAATTAATTAATCCAATTAAAATCAAACTAATCATAAGAAATTGTAAAAGCTAGACATAAAATATCCTTAGAAGTAGATTTGTAAATCTTTTGGATTATTCTCAAGAATTAATGATTATTTTCCCATCAAAAAGTGATACTTATTTTTTTTTATAGGTACATATACTATCTGTCTCTTTATTAAGTTAAATTTAGATCTATTACTGGTTTTTTTTCTGAGTTTGATAATCAGGCAAGTGTAGTTACTAAAAAAAACTCATATTAAAACTTATTGTTTTTTTGACGTTTTATGTTTAATTATAAATATATGAATTATTGGGTATGAGGTCTTTAAAATTATTTGTTTATGTTTTCCTCAACGTTTCGTTACAAATTATATTAACTTCTTCATGAGTAATTAAATATGGAGATTAATTTTTTTAAGTAAGACTTATTAAGATTATGAAGTTTGAAATTTCCTAGTGTTGACAAATTGTTTTATAAAATTTCTACTTATTTTAACTGATAAAACAATAAAAAATAAGTTTCACTTAAAAAAAATAAAAATAAGATTATGTAGGTTATTTGGTACTTAATAATTTGGTTATAAATTCTATTAATGTTATTTGTATCTTGTTTAAAATTCTTGCAATAAAGAATTAACAGACAATTGTACTGCTCTAACAAAACATTGTAAAGAAAATACACATACTTTTGATTTTGATAATGTTAAAATTTTAGAAAAAGGAAATATTTGGTACAAAAGAAGAATTTTAGAATCTTTAAATATTAAACATGAAAAATTTTCAATTAATTTTAAACAAGATAGAAATAACATTAATAGAATTTATAACCATATTATTAAAAGTACCAATTAACCTTCATAATCTTATTTGTATTTATTTTATTAAAGTGAAACTTATTTTTTATTATTTTGTCAATTAAAATAAGAAGATATTTTATAAAACAATTTTTCAACATTAGGAAATTTCAAACTTCATAATCTTAATATGTAAATACCCCTGAAGAAGTTAATATAATTTGTAACGAAACGTTAAGGAAAATATAAACAAATAATTTTAAAGACCTTATACCCAATAATTCGTATATTTAATAAAAAAAACTCATATTGTTTTGATTCCCTGTACATAAAATCGTAGATTACCAACGATATCGTTTGTACATTTCTCACGATATCGTTGTAAATTACCCAAGATCAACGTTAATAATTTAATGTTTTACATATCTATAACAGATTTAATGTTAGTTCAGATTTAATGTTAGTTCAGATTTAATGTTAGTTCAGATTTAATGTTAGTTCAGATTTAATGTTAGTACAGATTGAATGTTAGTTCAGATTTAATGTTAGTTCAGATTGAATGTTAGTTCAGATTTAATGTTAGTTCTTGCTTGTGTCAACTACCTGAAGTACAGGGTGTTCGGATTGAAATGTAACGCAAAAAAACCGGCGGTCTTTGATCTTCAAAGAGGCGGCAAAGATGCGACAAAGAAGCCGCAGTTTTTATGAAACAGTTCAAAATGAACACGTGGTAGACACTTGTGAACCACGCACGCGCACGCGCTAGCGCCAACGGCTGCCTTAGTAACTACGTTTGACGTATGTGTGAAACATCAAAACTTTCAACTTTGGTTTCTTCATTGATCCTGATTTTAAATTATCGTTTTAAGTGATATTTACATAGATGATATGAAGTGATATGTTAATTAACAATAAGTGATATGTTAAGTAACAATAAGTGATATATTAGTTAACATTAAGTGATATATTAGTTAACATTAAGTGATATATTAGTTAACATTAAGTGATATGTTAATTAACAATAAGTGATATATTAGTTAACATTAAGTGATATGTTAATTAACAATAAGTGATATATTAGTGAACATTAAGTGATATGTTAATTAACAATAAGTGATATGTTAATTAACATTTTAAGCCCCAATTATGATCCTATATGACGTAACCAATTCCTTCCGCATCTTGCGAATATACGAATATACGTACATAAATAGCAAGTAGCAGCAGGGTAATGAGTCGTTTCAGGGTTCATTCGGTCGACTTAGGGCAAGTCAACCACAATCAGGGCATCATTCTCGAGCGTCCTCGCTAATTGCGCGAGTTATGCAGATCGCAGCGGGCCGGGAGCTGAGCAAAGCGCTGGAATCGAGGCGGCCGCGGCCGCGTCATTGGCGGCGGAATGGGCTCGGCACCAGGACTCACAATTAGCGACATTCACGAGGCAATTATTCCGGCATGAGACTATTTTAATTGCGACCTGCCCGTCCTGACGAACGTCACTTCTGATTTATGGAACATTTAACTTATGCTGGAAATTTTAACAATGACGCTCCCGGCCAACACATGCAGATGTATTCGCGAGGAAGCCAACAGCAATAATTACCGGAATAATTGCCGGTCGCGGATTGCCATGCGAACGCCGAGAGACGAAGAGGTGGAGAGACGAAGAGGTGAAGAGACAAAAAGGTGAAGAGACAAGGAGGTGAAGAGGCGAAGAGGTGAAGAGACAAAGAGGTGAAGAGACAAAGAGGGGAAGAGACAAAAAGGTGAAGAGACAAAGAGGTGAAGAGACAAGGAGGTGAAGAGGCGAAGAGGTGAAGAGTCAAAGAGGTGAAGAGACAAAGAGGTGAAGAGAGGAAGAGGTGAAGAGACAAAGATGTGAAGAGCCGAAGAGGTGAAGAAATGAAAAGGTGAAGAGAGGAAGAGATGAAGAAATGAAAAGGAAAAGAGGTGACTGGACGAAGATGTGAAAAGACTAATAGGGGGCTGTCCATAAATGATGTCACGGAAATTTTGGCAATTTTTGACCCCCACCCTCCCCCCTGTCACGAATTGTCACAAAAGTATTGACCCCCCCCACCCCACTTCCCTACCCCCTGTCACGTCACGTTTACTATATTACTTGTATACTTTCTTGAGAATTAGTCATTGTGGGAAGTTTTATAAGCTTTTAGTTAATTTTCTTGATTTAAATATTGTTTTCATTTTTCTTTCAAACTCCTGACCATGTCTGTATTTTTACCTCTTTTCTTTTCTTTTTCTTTGGTATCTCAAGCCTACTAAATCAAAACACTCATCTTCCCACTACCATTTACGTATTTCATTTTACTAACGTTTCACCTTCTGGATTTAGGTATCCTCGGAGTATACACCTTACTTTTTAAATATTATTTTAAATAAATTTTTCTCTTTTGTTAGTTCTCTAATTCTTCATAATAAAATCGTCCTGGAGGTAACTTGTTTCAAATTTATCATTATTTCATTTACCATTTTCCTTTATTTATATTGGGATATGTGGTCAAACATTTTTAATTTTTTGTCCGTACGTCCCAAGAAAAGAAACTATACAATATAATTTGTTTCTATTTTCTTTGTTATTCCATCACTTTTCTGTGATGTAATGAAACCTTTCTGCCTTAAATTTAAGAAAAATGTGGACGTCACAGATTTTCGAACGCCCTCCCCCCCTCATGTCACAAAATGTCACAAATTTCTGTACTCCCTCCCTCCCCTTCTACCCGTGACATCATTTATGGACGGCGCCTAGGTGAAAAGTTAATAGAAGATCTATTGAACAAACAAGAAACGAAGAAATGAAGAGAAGAAGAAATAAAGACAAGAAGAAATAAAGAGAAGAAGAAATAAAGAAAAGAAGAAATTAAGAGAAGAAGAAATGAAGAGAAGAAGAAATGAAGAGAAGAAGAAATGAAGAGAAGAAGAAATAAAGAGAAGAAGAAACGAAGAGAAGAAGAAATGAGGAGAAGAATAAATGAAGAAAAGAAGAAATAAAGAGAAGAAGATATGAAGAGAAGAAGAAATAAAGAAAAGAAGAAATGAAGAGAAGAAGAAATGAAGAGAAGCAGAAATAAAGAAAAGAAATGAAGGCAAGAAGAAATGAAGAGATAAAGAAACAAAAAGATCAAGAAAAGCAGATGCGTACGCGCAATTACGTGTGACAATTCGGCGAATGGAGCAAAAGCGACCGAGCCTTCGGTTTTAAGATAATTGCCAATTAAAAAAGTCGGAATCGGGAAACGCGCCGAGCAAATAAACTAATGTAAAGCGAATGTTTGCGTAAATTCTGCGTAGGTATATTACTTATTAGCTGTTATTAACTGGTGCAGATCATATAGGTATGCACGTACAAGCAAATATTCGGTTTTTGTGTCACCGTAATAAGTACTCATTATTAGACTAATGAATTGCTCGTAATTGGACGCTGGGTGTTTGATTCGCCGCGATTCGAATGACAGTCGCCGGTTGTCATTTAGATTCTAAATTTTAAACGTCATAGCTATTGTCAGTTGGTACGTCTTGTCTACTAGTTATTTTAATTTTAAAATATTTATTATTTCTTGACTCACTATATATTATTATATTTTTTATTCTTGGGTATTTAGAGTCTTAACTTTTTTGTTTTCAAAATATTTATTTCTCGACGTTTCGCCTTTATTATTTA
>JAWQRP010003184.1:0-13835 GCA_033557875.1 Quadriops clusia | reverse complement strand
AGAAATTTTGAAAAAAAATAAAGAAATTTTGAAAAAAAATAAAGAAATTAAACAAAAAATTAAGAAATTAAAAAAAAAATAAAGAAATTAAACAAAAAATAAAGAAATTTTGAAAAGAAATAAAGAAATTTTGAAAAAAAATAAAGAAATTTTAAAAAAAATAAAGAAATTTTGAAAAAACAACGAATAACTTATCTAGTCTTTAGTCAACTACATATACTTATACATGGTATTTAGAGAGGTTGGTAACGAGACAAGAGAGACGAAGTATGCGTTCGTGCCAAGGTAGAACAAGGACGGGGGTTATGCGGGAGGTTTTGGCATTGTGGTGGCGCTCCAGCACATTGATCAAGAAAGCCGGTGCGAGATAAGGCGCTGCAGGGCTTTGGGGGGAGGTTAAGTTAGCAAAAGCGCTTATTCAAATCACAAATAATGGGCGCGTCCTTTCATCGGGGCGCATAGTTTATGAATGTGCATTCTCTACTTCCTCTTCTTCCCGCTCCGTGGCCGCGGAGGCCATCTCACGTGTGAAAAGGAAAAATTAATGGCGTTCTGCGGAGGAATGAAATAGGGGTGGAATTGTTTCGTGGGAATTCCGTGCAGATTTGGGGTTGGTGGGGGTGTTTCATTTTTGGGTTGTGTAACTATGGTCGTTGTATGACCATGGTCACACTATCGAATGGTCATACAACTTAACAAAGTCCCTAAACTTGAGCTGGAGGTAAATTAAGAGCCCTCTTCTCCCCCAACTGATTGGATGGGGGTACCTAACGAGGCGTCGATATATTGACGCAGCTTCCCGCATCGGCATCGAGAAAAGCAATTAAGGCCAAGGGGTAATTTATTTATTAATTAGAGGCGGTAGCCTTCCGACCATCTAACGAACTTTAAACAACAACTACTTATTACCCGGTATTAATCGTTTCCGGTATGAAAACCAGGCATTCCTCAACTACTACATCGCCACGTTTGCCAAATTTACATCCATGGACTTAACCAAGTCCCTAGTTAGCTCTTTCTTTGTCGTTCTCGTTCTCCCTCGTTTTGTTCTCTTTCTCCCTTGTCTCGTTCTCTCTCTCTCTCCCTTGTTTCGTTAGCTTTCTCCTCCGTCTCCTTCTCTTTCTCCATCACTCTCTTCCCATCCAATCTCCTTTATTGCACACAAGCTCTTTCTCTAACACCAAATTACGTAATGTTCCCGAACCCGACTCCTCCCTCTCTCTCTCTCCGGCGAAATTCTCGGGCTGTCCTGCATTCTCTATATATCCCGCAAAGTTCCAGCGCAAACATCTCCATCACTTCGAGTTCACACGCACAATCAGCACACACGAGAGACAGAGAGAGGCTGAGAAAAAAGGCGTAGGTAGAATGAGACAGAGCGAGAAAGAGGTAGAAACAGACAGCGTTAGAAGGAAGGTAGAAACAGAGTGAGAAAGAGGTAGACACAGACAGAGTGAGAAGGAGATAGAAGCAGAGTGAGAAAGAGGTAGAAACAGTCAGAGGGAGAGAGTGAGAAAGAGACATAGACAGAGAGAGTTAGCTGGCAAGAGTCAGCTAAGAACGGAGCGAATAATGGAGCGAGCGAGATGCCACGTTGCATTTTGTTGAAAATTTGCTTCGTTAGTGAGCTGACCCAGTAATCTATTCTGACAACAAATACTCTCGTTCGCTCTTTCAGCTAATATACACTAAATTACGCGCGCCGTTAAGTGATTAAATACTTTGTTAAGGAGAGAGGGAATTGCGCCAATTAAGATACCACTTGAAAGCAAAAACGAGTAGACCACATATAAATTTGGGAATCGGAAATCAGGAAGTACGTCTTATCCGACCTTGATTGAATTGAACCTCCTATTCCTAAGGCTTTTGGTCGTTCACCGATGTCTACACAAAATTTCTGCAGCAAGTGCAATTGCTCGCATATTATCCTTTTAGGATTTCCACTGCATAACAAAAGAGAAACGCTCTCACAGGTTGTAAAAACTCGTGTAGCCGCTCATCGCCTACTTGACATTCCCGGGCAGGATTGCAGCAGCACTACAATCTCATAATTGTCGACATCCTCCGGCAACAGCGACTAGATTAAGGCCGCGCCATCATCGAGCAAACGTGCGGAATTGTCTATTCTGGCATTCTGCACCTTCGTCTACTATTCTCATATTCATTCATATTCTTAGTATTTTATCTTCCATCTGCATCCTCAATTGTTTATCCTTCGTCTACTATTATTTGTCCTTTATCCTCCGTCTTCTATTCGGTGTCCTTTATCCTCTGTCTTCTATGCTTAGTCCTTTATCCTCCGTCTTCTCTGCTTAGTCCGATATCCTCCACCTTCTATTCTTGTCGTTTATACTCCGTCCTCTATCCTCAATCCATTGTCTTCCATCACCAATTATCTATTCTCCATCATCAATTCTCTGTCCTCCGTTCTCTATTCTCCATCATCAATTCTCTGTCCTCCGTTCTCTATTCTCCATCATCAATTCTCTGTCCTCCGTTCTCTATTCTCGATCATCAATTCTCTATTCCCCCTCATCAATTCTCTATCCTCTGATCTCTATTCCCCATCATCAATTCTCTATCTTCTGTTTTCTATTCTCCATTATCAATTCTCTATCCTCTGTTTTCTATTCTCCATCATCAATTATCTATTCTCTGTTCTCAATTCCCCATCATCAATTCTCTAGCTTCTGATTTCTATTCTCCATCATCAATGCTCTATCCTCTGTTCTCTATTAATCCATCATCAATTCTCTATCCTCTGTTTTCGATTCTCCATCATCAATTCTCTATCCTCTGTTCTTCATCCTCCATCCTCAATTCTCTATCACCTATCCTCCATCCTCAACCCTCATCCTCCACCCTCAACCTTCCATCCTCCGCCCAGAGTCACTAGTGTCTTCTGTTTGCTCACGCACCCTCCCTAACAATGCATGTAAATTCCCGTTAGCCCAGCTTCGTTCAACGTGCGGACAACAGAGCAACCCCAACCCTCCAGCCCCGTTCCACCCTCCAGTCTTCCTCTATAACTGCCTGCTCGTCCCGAAATACTTCAACAATTTCAACTCCAGCAGCGTCCGGAATAGTTGGCGTTGTTCAGGAATCTCTGATCCAGGAATAGACTTTGCTCGGGGGTGTGGGGGGAGGGTTGGCTTTGTTCTGCAACATTAGGCTAACAAACACATAAGCGGCTGCGGTGATAGCTCACTTTGGGCGTTTATAAATTGCTGCAGAATGGGGCAAACTGGGGAAGCCACCTTTATGTACCTACATAAAGTCTATACCTGCATTATATTATACTAGTACCTATTATTATATAGGTTTAGTATGTATTGGTGATACCTACCCTGTTGTTATAACAATAAAGCTGGGTACGTTCGATTTCACATTAAATATCGTAAACTGTAATGCCGTGCAAGCTTCGGCGATCTTGAGGAAATGGTGAGCTCAGGAACATAAATAGATGTTTTGGTTATAAAGGCACAACCACTACAAACATACCTACTAAAAAAAGGTCTAGAGCAAAAAACATGTGTCAAGTGACAATGACTTGAATCATCTTGATGATCATTACAACTTAATATGTACATTTTAATTAATTGCTTGGCATGCTTTATATTTGTTGGAATTTTGCTATTATACTCTTAAATATAATTTATTACTAATTAATATATCCACTATTTCATTATTATCAATATTTCCTCGATATACTCCTTGCATAGACAAGCTTCAAACTAAAAGTCTGAAATTTAACGTTTCTATATCCAGTGAAGGCGATTTACCATCTACGCCGTTGTAAATAGGGACCAAACGTGTAAATTATATAATAACAGGTAGTTAAAATCTAGCATTTTGGAGCTTTAGAGGAAACCAGGCGAATTTTCGAAAAGTGAGGTTATGCGATGGAACAGAATTAAGAACTGTGGAATATACATAACGTAAATGTTATAGGAGGCAATGTCATGCAATGAAAGAGCAAGAAAAAATTAAATTTAAACGAACCAAACTTAAAAATTCTATATATATTATAAAATAAATTTGAATAAATAATGAAATAATGATAACAATTAAGTAATATTGATTGATTTAAATATATACCATAATTTTCAATAAAAATAAAAGCCCAAATATCTACCTTAATTTGAAATAGAGGGTGTAGACAAGTACTACGTAAGTAATAAGTGCAAGAATGAGGAATAGTCATAGCACGCCACTGAATCCAAATGCCCAGAAAGAAAGAAAACATCTGGGGGAAGAATGGGAATCAGAATGTGCGTACAGAGCCTCCGGTTGTGTTCGTGAGTATATTGAAAGAGAAGGTTAGCATTCGTTGAACATCTGGGCCGAATACGGGCATTGTGCTAGGTTTACTTATATCCCATTCAGAGCTCCTCAAGTAAAAGGCCTGTCTGCCCTTTCGTCTCGAGCCTGCGGAGGGGTGCAAAAACAGTTCGCAGCACTTCGCGCTTATTTTCTGCTGTGCCGGGCGATCGTGTTCGCGTGTATATTTGGATGCTCCCTTTTCAGGTATTTATTCTTCCTGTTCTTTATCCTATAGTTGAGTTTATCTAGTTATTTATATATTTATCTTTTATGTATTGATCTTCTATATACTTATGTCTCAATTTATTAAAATTATATCGTTGGAAAATTGTTATATTTATGGTATATACAGTGAGTTGATAATTTGTGTGCAAAAATAGAAGGGTGGGTTTTTGCTATAGGAGGCTGAGGGGGTGAGAACGAGGCAAAGGGCTGTTGATCGCTGTTTAGAGCACAGATGAGTGTCGCGGGAGACGTCAGAGGCCGGATTTGTATGTAAATCGCAGCCCCTGATGACTTGTTCAGAAACGAATAACGGAAACAAAAAGAAACAATTTTCCTGCTGCTGGCAGTTCATTTTAGCTTGGATTGCATTAAAAATTTACATCTGAAATGTACATCTGGCCATTAATTCCTCTCGAAAATAAGATCTTCGAATGTTATAAGAAATTTAAATAGTAGGTGCCTATTTGTTCTATATTAGTTATCTATTTGTTGAATATTAGATATTTATTTGTTGTATATTAGTTATCTATTTGTTGTATATTAGTTATCTATTTGTTATATATTAGTTATCTATTTGTTATACAGTAGTTATCTATTTGATATTTATATCAATTTGTTATGTAATCGTTTCTTAAATACAGTAGTCTAACAAAGGGAGAACATAGGATGAGAAATTCATAAGTAAATTCCATCATCTCAGCTGCAAGCAGCGATTACTGTATCCAAAATAAATGAATCATCAAATAAGCAATAAGCCGTTAAGATAAGAGCTCTTGAGCAGAGTGTGTGCATATGTTCATTACGCGGCAATTGCGTATGAAGCACTTTGATCTCCCAATGCTGACCGATAGCGTGGACGAGAATGAGATGCCGGATTGTCCGGTTCCTTATCAGCAGAGTTGATTTTTGCTGCACATATAAACATAGGGCCATCCGGGTTCAGCATAACCTGAACCTGATTAACATTTAAACCTGATTACAACTTAACATTGGAATTTAAACTCGATATGAACTTAATAAACCCAATTGGAACTGAAACATGGAACTTAAAAAAAATTAAACAGCGCATCAATCACAAGCATCGCATCGCCTTGTTGCCAGATCCTTCGAAGGAATAACTCGGAATGAGTCCTGTCACAATGAGTCCTGCGAGGAGGACGAACAGGAAAATCAGGTCTAAATGAGTAGGCAGTCAGTCATCAGGACGTAAAGTTTGTCTTTTAAAAAGTCGTTAACCGCCCCCTTTTCGCGAAGTCGAACCCTGTCAACCCTCCCTCGACCTGGGTCGGCTTGAAGAGCATTTGATTACGAACTGTTAAAAGCGGCGTGACATTTTTAAAGGTGACATCGTAGGGTATGCAAATGCCTACGACATCGAGTGACCTTTGGCTGGCCCTGGCATCCCTCTATTTATGGGGCGCAGAGGGCTTACAAATAGGAAACAGTCCGGTCCCAGCAGGAAGTCTAGGCCATTCAATAGACCCGATTAGTTTTGTCCAATTCCCTCTGTGCTCGGCTCTGAATTAATTCTGTTTGTAAATTAGCCCATTCAGTCGCCGGCTGGGCCTGATATGGCAGATAATGGGGTGCACCTATCCGTTGGAAGAATTAACATTCTCGTGAAGTTAGAAGCCTTTTAAAATCGTTAGTAAGAAGAAGTTTTTAATTGTCAATATTTACAATATTTACATCTTGTACTTTTATTGATATTAAGTCAGCATATGACAATGACGACGACCATCTGATTCTCGTTGATATGCTATTGTTGGAGGGCTTTAGTCCTTCTATTTTACGGGGCTCATTTATAACTTAGAAAGATCAATTTTTTTAGGATAAAAAACTTTCAATTTTCGAGTCAGTCTTTATGGCACAGGGTTTTGCTATTTTGTCTGCTCTTAAAACTTTTACTAATACCGTTGGTAACATTTTACTTTGCTCTGATTCAATGTCAGTACCCTCAAATGTTCAATCTAAAAAAAATTGATTTCAAGACTCATAACCTAACTCTTAAAATTAAGAATACTATTGATAAATTAATGAATAATGATAGTGATATCAAAATGTTATGGATTCCTAGTTATTCGGACATTGAGGGAAACAATATTGCAGGCCTTACCAAAGAAGGGAAGAACAAACAACAGAATCCCATAAATAATAATAATAATAATAATTGACTAAAAAAAGGTAATTCAAAAAGTAAAAAAAAATAAGATTTTGAAACTGATGTTTTCAGATAGTAGTTGTAGTTAGTCAGGAAAGTGTCTTACTAAACATGTTGCTAGATAGTTCGTCGCCCCTAGAGCCACAACTTAAGACAATCCGTCCAAGAGCGTTCAAACAGACTTTGTAATAAGTTCGCTCACAGCATTAGAAAGTTCGTGTCAGCTTCCCTTTCAGCCCAACGCACAAATCTGAAGTAGCGCGTGCTACATACGAACCCTGAGGCCCTTTCGATCCATCCGTCTTTGTCTCGCGGGGCTATGGGAAAAGCAGATCATTATTCAATTGGGGAGATTTGTTAGGAGTAAATCCCGGAGGAAGAAACGCAATTGTTTGGGTTTTTCTTGACGCGAGTCTTCTGAATTGTCAGCAATACAATCATTTAGATATAATATAATCATTTAGATATAATATTGGTCGGGACGCCTTGTCTATTTGCTTCTAAACGACCTCAACTAAGAGAGACGCGTTGTTTATTCGTTTCAAAACGTCATCAACTAAGAGACACTCATTGTTTATTTCGTTTTTCAGCGTAATTTTGACATAATACACTTGACGTTTTTTGAAATGTCAAATGCACATAATACACACATACACATAATATGTGCACATTCAAAAAAATTGTACAGTATAAGAATGTATTCTGAAAATATTAGTACAGTCGTTTCCATCTTAAATATAGTCAGAGAGACCTTAGTATCAAATAAGTATAATTTCGAATTGTTTGAAATATGTTAAGAAGTGTACAAGTTTTCTACTAATATATATTCAGAGGAACAGATTTTATTTGGGACAACCGAATTGTTTTCCGAGTGCCTTCTTTAATGACTCCAGGACGAGAATAAATAAAATAACGAGCAAATGAGAGCGTTGTTATGCAGATGTTATGTTAGCGGTTAGCTGAAACGAATTGTTTGCCGCTGGAATGCTGCACTACAGCTCATCTTCATTTAACCTTTGACTGTTGAGTCAAACGGGAAGCCTTTAGAAATATTCGCCAGCGGTATTCCAACAATGCATTGGCACATTACACGAACTGTTTGCCCGACGTCTCGAAGTGTTTACTCTGCTGGCTAATTCAAAATTAACCTAGTTAATTGTTTTGTAGATAATTACAGTTAATTGTGCGTGTTTAACTGGATATTTGTGCATCGCGAGTCGAGCAGTTTATGTGAACGTTAGATTGAAGAGCGTTGTGGTGTGTGTTACGTAATTAATTAATGTCTATACGTTTACTTAATCATAATCTGCGGCCTTAATCACCATCGCAATAGATAAAATTAAACAACAAATACATGTATTTCTGTTTTAATAAGTATTATTTTATTCCGTTGGAAACAAAGCTCGATGTTGCATAATTCCCCAGAAAGAATTTTGCCCCATATATTTATTAATTACAGCACCTCCCGCTTCTAGATAAATTGCTAAATATTTTTTCTTTTCGTTGCAGGAGCATCTCGCACAAATTAGGCGCAAAAACCTCGAAGTTGGCTGCCGACGCCGCTGGAGTGAAACCGGGGCCCTGAGGCCGAGTCGGGGTAATAATCTGCACGGTGAGTTGGTTTCTCATTTGCCTGGCCCGCATTTTATCCACCCCAGACTTCCTACACTTTATTAAAGATCTTTTTCTCGTGCAAATAATTAGTTGAGCTGGGGCGAGGAGTTGATTTGTTTACAAATATCACGTATATGTACACTCGGAGAAAAATTAAATGTCCGTTTTTTGTTGGCCGCGCATATCGTTTGTACTTAAGGGTCGTAGTTTGATCCATAAATAGAACAGGGTACTAATATAGGCTAAAATAGCACAACGATATGCGCGGACAACAAAAAACGGACATTTCATTTTTCTCCGAGTGTACATATACCACGTATATGTACATATACCACATAATGTACATATACCACATATATGTAGGTATATATACCACATATATGTGCATATACCATATTCCCTCTTAAACCCCAATGGTACTCCTAAACTTAGGTTCTTTAAAATTTAATAATTTAAAATGGGACCAAAGAGTTTTCAGTCTACCAACGACAATAACCGACCTGTTAAATATGTATGCAAACACACGATTAATAATTACCTAAATAGAGACAGATAGCGTCTGCACAACAATTGCTCAACAGCCCATTATCCATAACTGGGTAATCATCGCGCCATCGCATGGCTCCTATGGCCGTTATGACCATCCAGAGTGCCTGGTCTCTCGACGAGACGATGGCTTTCGCTCGTGCAGAACCCAAAGCACCCTCAAGCGCCCCCTTTAGTTCAGTAACAGGCGGCAGATCGCGCTGTTGGATGCACCAGCAGGGTGACATCTAATTGTAAATCAATTTACAGTGGCTGCCGCTGAATGCAGTTATGCAAATGTGTCGAAACGTAGGCGGCGGCCGGATCATCAAGCAGGCTGGGCAACCCAGGCTATGCAGATAGATGTCTCGTGGACATGGACACTTCGCATGCATATTCAGGAGGGCCGAATTAGCGGGATGATGGATAGGGTCATGGGGGTCAACGATTCAATAATTATTTTTCGTGAGCCTACGAGCTTTGAACTTAATCAGTGACTGAATTCAGTTCTCGCTTCCTGCCGTGACGTGGACATCAGGAAAAAGCATGGCTTTTTAAAACTCCCACAG
The DNA here is from genome assembly GCA_033557875.1 of Quadriops clusia. NCBI lineage: Eukaryota > Metazoa > Arthropoda > Insecta > Coleoptera > Hydrophilidae > Quadriops > Quadriops clusia. The sequence goes on along the minus strand of JAWQRP010003184.1, from coordinate 4,418 downwards.
TTATCCTGTTACTTTCGTTTGTTTTTGTAATATAGACTAAATTATATATTTGTTATAGAGAATAGAGACTTAAGAGAAACTGTAACAATTTTAAATATATACATTTACTTGAGGGTCTTATGCCGAATTAAATTGTTTCTTTTAAATGAGCCAATAATATTTTGTTTTGTGTTCTATTTAGTTTTTATTGGCATATTTAAAATAATTTCTAAATTTGTGTCTATTAAAGTATTTTATAGATTAATTTATTTCATCATTATTTAAATATAATCGCCTTTCATTATTTAATCTTCCCAATTCGGATTATTGCTATTCTGTACTATATTTAACAATTCTATCGAAACTGAAAGTAAAACTTAAGAGATCTTTTCTCACGTTTGCTTTTCTTGTATATGTTAATTATATTGAATTGAATTTGTGTCTTGAAAAAATAAAGGATGTTGCCGAACGATGGGTAGACAGTGTAATATTACAACTAATACAACAGAATCAAAAAATTGTGGAAAGCTATAAAGTAAACCAAGGAAATCATAAAAAAAGATAAATATATAAAATAACTAATATCACCATCATATCATTTTTTGCATATTGTCTAGGATTGTTTATCTACTACTACTACTAATAATAATAAATAATATAATGGTGTATTATTAGACCCAATTTCCAGGACTTCAATATAGGAATAATAATAAGTAATATTTATTATTATAAGTAATATTTAATTAACAACAAAATTAAGTAACAAAAGAAATGAATGGCTGGAAAACAATTAATAAAACCAAAGTTTTAGTTCTGTTAAGAAAAACAAGGTTAAATAAATACTTAAAATTAAGAAAAGTAAGTATTGAAAATTGTGAGAGCTTCTCTATATAATCACATACCTAATAACAAAATTATTTTAAATGTGATGATATGAACTGAAGATAATTTCCCCAATAAAAAACTCTAGAAACAAAAGTTATTGGTGGGTCTCAGTCAGCGTAGTAGTAGAACGTGCCCCTTAAGCGAAGGATAATAAATGGAGCACGGCACAGCCGGGCCTCTAATTATGTTCCTTGTGCTAGTAATGAGTAAGACAACATATCCTAATGACGATAGAGAGCTAGGAAGCAGGAGCGACAGCTCCTCGGAGCGGCTGTAAGCTCCAATGATTAATCCAAATACAGGGAGCCCTAGATCTGCACCCACGGCACTAATTAATTAATATTATTGCAAGTCGTATTACGTGGGGAAACAATTAATTTCGGATATTATTACAGACTGAGTGTTCATAATGTCACCCCATTAGCCTTGGAGGTCTCCTTCCGCGAGGGTCACAATCCTGGAGACTGGAATTGAGGTTATTGGGCATGAGAGGTTGATGAGGCGATGAAAGACGAGCCAGGAGAATCGGGGATTAGGTGATCGGAGAGAGACTACTGAAGATTTGCAGATTGGATGGAGTATTGTGGATTGAAACACTGAACCATTAAAGCAATGAAAATTGAAATATTGAATATTGAAAATTGAATATTGAATATTGAATATTGAAATATTGAATATTGAAATACAGAGAATTGGAATATAGCTAATTAGAATATAGATTAGAGAATTATCATAAATGAAGCAAGAAAAAAGTCAAGTCACGCAGATTTTGCAAAAGGGATTTCGCTTTGCAGAAGAACAAGCGACTTGACCCCTTAAGAGTAACAATAGAAGGAATACATAAAGTACCGACCTCATGAACCCAGAGTGAACTAAGTAATAATACAGAGAGAGGGTATAGGAAACCCAAAGCAAAGGGAATGCAAGGAAGTGGAGCGAGGTTGCTCGATTATTCCACCTATTCCCCGGAAACTCCGGAAGGAGTCTATTGCGGAAATCATCAGACGTCTGCGGCTACTGAATTCCTCCAGTCAGTCAATTATACAAACAAGGTCTATATACAGTTTCCTGCTGCTCCGAATCGGATCGGGTTGATTGGGGTCACAATTTGGGAATAGCGTCGTCCTGGGAATTCGAGCCACTTCACTCGGGGCATTGTTGTTATTAATCCGCTCGCAGATCATAGGCGGCGCTGAAATCCGGGAGGTTTGTTTCGTTGTACCGAAGGATTGCTTTCGAATTGTGTTTACTCCGGAGTTGCGGTGCATTTGTACAATACAAATAATGTGTTATTTAACCAGTGCAGTATTGCGGAATTTTTGCGACCGAGTCGTTTAGATTTAGCAGACGGAGACTGTTAGAATCAGAACGAGATTAACTCGAAGAAACAGAGAAGAGGGTTTTGCGAAATTGGGGCGAATTGGATCGGGCTGGGATCGGGGGAATGTCAACGCCGTTTTAGTTTATAACCCACCACTTCCCCTCCAAAATTTATTAACTTGATTTAGCGGAGTTGGGGCTGAACTATAGCAGCTAATGGTCACACGGACTGTTCTCAATTCGAAAGTTATATTAAATCGCGAATTTTCACCACCAAAATTTTCCAACTTGTGGTTATAGCTCGCATATTTATAGCAACTACCTCAAATTGAATCGCGTATTAATAAGTATGTATATTATTAAACTGAATATAATAATATAAACCAATATTGACTTTAGAAAAGAATAGTATAAAAAGAAACATGTGAGAAAATTAAAACAAAATTAATAAATAATAATAAACGTGTTCAAAAGATAATACGATAGAAGTACTTATATATAATTTAAGATTAAACAATCAAATTGTTAATATTTTATAGAAGTTTATATCACTTTTGATTTTTCAAATATATAATGAAAAGTTTGTAAAAGTAACTCAATTGCTTTATTATTCAAAATTTAATATTCTGGATAATCCGAAAAATACGTTAACCCGAACATACCTTGCTCCAATTAGATCGGATTATTGAGTCGCTACTCCACTTTTAAAATTAAGCAAGTTAAATAAACGCTTGTTGTTAAAGTACTCATAAAATAGTTTTCAAGTGTGGAAGAAAATCAGCATTCACCCAACCATAAGACGACGTGCACCGATCAACAAGATAATCAAAATTGATGCCGAATTCGTGCCCGGAATACAATTTCCCGATTCTTTTCATCAGGATGATCTCTTCCGAATAATCAAGGCGGTGTCGACACAACAATTCGTCTGGAGGCTGTGCTGTTGTGCACAAGTGGCCGCCGCCGCCGCCTCCGCGGAATAATAGCCTGGAAGAGCTCCTCATTAATTTGGCTCACGCACGGTGTGTCGTGAACTGTCGAACATGGCAGAAAACAGGACGAGAAAACTCCGACTAATAAAGAGATGCGGAACGAATAGGCCAAGCAGGCGGGCGCGGAAAACTCAACAAGTCGCCCTTCAAACCGCCCCCGGCCCCACGCCCTCTTCAACCTCCTGTTTTCCCGATAAAATTACCCCCGCGACTCGATATCGTGCCTCATTTCCACGGCGAACGTTCGTTCGCGTTCAACTAAAAATCAATCGGACAAAGAGGAAGTGCGCGGCTGGGACGCTGTATTTATTTATTCCGGGTGATTCGAATAATGCTTGTCGCGTTGTTACACTGAGATAAATTTATAGGTAAAACTGATTGATAAAAACCTAGGTTGATTCGACAAAATAGCGATCAATATACGTCCAAAAGTTCACTATATATATATGATATGATAAAATAAATATATATGATAAAATAAAGGTACAACGATATACTATATAGCCATTTGTATTTTCATTTAAACTTATTGATATTTATTTTTGTTTTCATATTCTTTATATCTACTAAATTCTTAATCACATGTGGCATGCACTTAAAAATATTGTATATTTAGGTGAAACTTTTCTAACTCCGAAAGGGTTAAAATGATTTATTTAGAAAATTTTGTTAAACATCAATTTGATAATTTTTTTTAATATGACAAATAAAAAACTATTTTTATAAATATTTGTATATTCTTGGACTTATAATTATAAATATTTTTATAATCTTGGGTTTATAGTCCTTATTTTATAAAATTAACCCAAGTAGCACAAATAGTTATATAATAGCTGAGAAAACGTTCTCTCGACAATTTAATAAACCAGAAGTTTTATAAAAATGTCTTGAAAACGTTTATTCGACCTTTATATAATGCTTATATACCCCAAATAGGCGCAGGTTATAAAGCAATCTTATTGTATTAAAGTAATACAAAAAGTTATATAATTGCTGAGAAAACGTTTTCTCGACAAATTAATAAACCAGAAGTTTTAAAAAAATGACGTCAAAACGTTTATTCGGCCCTTATACAACCATTATACACCCAAAAGGTTATATTAAAGTATATCTTCACACATTTATAAAACCATTTTGAGTTTGATAGGTATCCTGCTGTTACTTCTATATAACAATTTTTATTTATAATGGTAATCTTAATATCTCTTATAAGACAATTTTGCATCTTACGAAATAATTTGG
>JAWQRP010003183.1:0-13840 GCA_033557875.1 Quadriops clusia | reverse complement strand
TATGCGTTCAAGTGAAGAGATTGCTGTTAGATTACTACTGTTTCAACATGTAAGTTATTTAATTTTTATGTTCTCGAGTATTGGCGTATACTTTACTCTACATATGGAAGTGGTAGTTTTAAAAATAAATTTAATAAATTTACGTGTATATCGCAGTATATATTATATATTTGATATCATTTAGAAGTATACAATGTCAATATTATTCAGTGGCAATATGATCGGCATGAATTTTGGTCTGAATATGTCTGTTCCTGTTTAAGAAGTATACGAGAAAGTCGAGTGGAGACCACTCCATATTTATTTTGGTCAAATGTCGGTGCTAGAGAACATAAACTAACAGAATTTTACAAAAATATTTCTATTTTCAAAGTGCACTTTATCGTACCATTCCCCCGATTTGTATTCCGATAGAGTTTCCCATTAAGCTTGATTATTTCATTATTTAAATACGTTCTTGGGCATGGGATTTAATGAAAGTATTTCCATAAATATCTGGAAAAAAGAGAGACAATAGAGACCGACGACGCATCAACTGATGAAAGTTCAAAGAGGAAAAACAGGACAGAGCCCAAGTAACACATTGGAGTAACTATATATGACCAATATATTATATAACTACTTTATAATGGTAGTTCTTAAACCTATATGTTTTATAAGTACTTTAAAAAAGCTATATTTGCATCGAAAATCAGATAGGTTTTAAAAAGGTAAGGTTATAAACGACAATAGAATTTCTACAAGAGTGAAAAGTTATACATATAAAGTTTGCCAAATTATTTCGTAAGATGCCAAATTGTCTTATAAGAGTTATTAAGATTACCATTATAAATAAAAATTGTTATGTAAAAGTAACAGCAGGATACTTATCAAACTCAAAATGGTTTTATAAATGTGTTCAGATATACTTTAATATAACCTTTATAACCTTTTGGGTGTATAAAGGTTGTATAAGGGTCGAATAAACGTTTTCAAGACAATTTTATAAAACTTCTGGTTTATTAATTTGTCGAGAAAACGTTTTCTCAGCAATTATATAACTTGTTGTATTACTTTAATATAATAAGATTGCTTTATAACCTGCGCCTATTTGGGGTGTATAAGCGTTATATAAGGGTCGAATAAACGTTTTCAAGACATTTTTATAAAACTTTTGGTTTATTAAATTGTTGAGAAAACGTTTTCTCAGCTATTATATAACTATTTGTGCTACTTGGGATGTTTCCAGGAATACCATGAATATTTAAATTTTTTGTTTTAATACCATTCATTGTAAAAATCAACTTTAAATGATTTTTCATTTCTTGTTTAGAGTTGAATTAATTAAATTATACATTTAAAATTTATTTTAAAAAATCCGGCCCAGAGGCATTGCTAAGCATGATATGTGCAGGCTTTGAATGAGTTAATGTTAAATTGTCTTAATGTTGAATTGTCTTAATATTGAATTGTCTTAATGTTAAATTTTCTTATGTTGATTTGTCTTAATATTGAATTCTCTTCATGTTAAATTTTCTTTATGTTAAATTGTCTTAATGTTAAATTTTCTTCATGTTAAATTTTTTTTACGTTAAATTGTCTTAATATTAAATTTTCTTACTTAAATTGTCCTAATGTTAAATTTTCTGAATGTTAAATTTTCATAATGTTAACTTTCAATTTCCGAACGGATTCACCGTCAAATATGGCAAGGTTCGGCAACCACAACGACATGCATGTCTATTATACGCAATTTGATGGCAAGATTCGTCAGAAACAAGGTTAATTGTATTAATTAAAACAATTTTTTTTTGACTAAATTTGTACTACGTCCTCCCTTTTTTGGACAAATGTCGGTGCTAGAGAACATAAACTAACAGAATTTTACAAAAATATTTCTATTTTCAAAGTGCGCTTTATCGTACCATTCCCTTTGTTTCACTTAAAAACTACATTAAATATATGTAGTTTGAAAATATTATCTATTCTTTTTAATTTAATATCAACCAAACTCAATGTGCCAAAACGTCAAAGGAAGTACTTTCATAAAATCCCATACCAAAGTACAAATTTTAATAATTAACCACGAAGAGATTAGGAACGATTGAAATTATATTGATTATTTAACTTTTATGATGTATGTATGTGATTTTCTGTTATAATTCCCGACCCACCTTCGAAATAAAACACCAAAGAAACAGTACATAAGAAATATATTATTATTTATTGTCGTATTTTGTAAAAATTATGTAAAAATATATTAAGTTTTTTATGGAGTATATAATAAAGTCTCTCGTGCAAAGAGAAAAACTGCCGTCTTTCTCCTTGCAGGGAATGTATAAACATAAGTACACGTACTTGTTACGTATTTATACGTACATTATGTACGATGTACACATATAAAAAACGTAAAAATGTGTAAGAGACTAAAAAAATGTGTAAGAGACTACAAGTAAACACAAGTAACAAGAGTAAAAATAATATAAAATAACACTTTTCATTAATTACAAAAACTCTTTTGACTAAAAATAGCACACAGCCTTGCAATAACAATCGATTAAGGTCAAACAAAAACAAATTTCAAGCTGTATGATTTTACATTGTTCGTGCAGCAGCTAGAGGGGTAGCTGTTGCTACAACGACAGAAATTAAAATAATGAAAATAAATTACCGTTAGGTTTAGAGCAAGTGGGAAGTATACACAAAAACATGTTTAATTCTTCACTAAAAATTCGATTACTTCTTCGGTTCGTTCTCGTAGCTTATAACGATCCCTTCTTGATTCGGCTTGACCATGTTCGAGTCCAAATTCAACTTGATCTTCACGTCGGGCACGAAGGTTAGACTTCCATGGGGCCCCCTTTCCAAGTGGCCATGTTCTCCTCCGACTCTTGCCTCTTCGCCTACGTGATGGGTATGGCCTTTAACAGCGTTGGTGCTCGGTTCGTTCAATTTGCTCTTCCCGTTCATTAAATTGTTGTTGTTGATTAAATTGTTGTTGTGGATCAAATTGCTATTGTGAATCAAATTGCTATTGTGGATCAAATTGTTGTTGTTATTGTTCGGGTGGATCCCCATGCCAATGTGGCTCCCTTTGTAGTGACCCAATCCCAAGTGGGACCCTTCTAGACCGTATGTCTTCGGGACATTGTACTTCTGGACTAGAGCATCAACGTCCCTGTTTATTTCCGCATTTGCGTTGTTGTTATTGCCGGCAGAGGCGGCTAATATGTTAATTTTTAAAGGGTCGTCCCCTGTCGATGTGGCAACAGGGCTAGAACCCGGCACCAAGCTGCTCAAACCAAAGGTTTTGTTCTTGTCCAGCAGATCTTGGTCTCGTTGGAAGTTCGTGAGGACCTCTTTGAGTTTGCTCAGGTCCAATTCCAAGTCTTCCGAGTTGTGGACGTTGACGAAGTTGACAAAGTCCATAAGGTTCTTGTCGCTTAACTCATGTTCTGAGCCCTCGATGATTTCCAGAAGCTCCTTGAGCTGTTCACGGTCGTAGTTGAAGTTGGACGAGCTCTCATCATCGTCCTCGTCTTCACTCTCTTCGTTCTGGATGGACTTGAGCAGCTTGATGAGGCCAGCGTTAAGCTCGTAGTTCTTCGGCGGTGTCGAGTTCCACTGCGAGCTGTGATTGACGATGGTTCTGTTGCCATTGGGGGAGAGGTGCAAGAGATCAGGGACCTCATTGCTCGGGCTCGTTGAAGGTTTGGTCAAGTTGAGGTCAGAAAATAAATCGCTAGGGAGCTCCGAGGTGTTATGCTCGAGCACCTCGCAGTCTCGGTTTTCGATCTTGTCGCAAGACATGCATGAACACTTGACGATTATTTGGACTCTCTTCTGGATGGTACGAGGACCTGAATTGTTTTCGTGAGCGTGCAAGGTCACATGGTAGCATTTGGTATCGACAGGTTGGCAACTGTCGCAATAAGGACCGATTAGTTCTCCGGGTTCTGCTGGTTGGGTCCTCGGGATACTATAACTGTAGCAGGCTCCCACGCAGACGTTGTTGTCAATGGTGATGGGCTCGTATCCGGGCATGGCAACCACCTGCTTGATCGGTTGGGTTTTGCACCACGACTCTCGGTCTGGGTAGAGGACTATGTTGTGAATCTGAAAATTAAGATGATATCAATTATGTGTAGAGTTTTTTTTACATACAAGTAGGAAATTTCTTCTATTGTATTCTTATACATCTTTATATTTTTTACAAGAAAAAAATTCTACACGGAGAATAATAATCAATTTTCAAACCATGAAAAGAGTATGTGATGCTAAAATTAGTTCATTTTCTAAATTTCTATTAATTTTATTTAATCGTTGATGAGAGTTTTATTAAAAGTTTTATCTAACAAGAAGATAGTACATACTAGTTTGTTAACCCAGCGGCGGCTAATAGACTCCAAGTCTCGTTTCTTGGAAATGAGAATTTCCTTTTTAGATATAAAGTTTCCACAAATTGACCTTGCTAACCTCTCGACTACTGAAGCATTGGGTTTATCTACTCTACACTTTTATAAAAGCAATATTAATCATTTGAACGATTACTATCGAAATATTCTATAGTTGTTAGCATTTTGGGACTTATGTTTTCTTTTATTGCAAAATAGAATAAGTATATATATATATATTATTATTATATATATATTATTATTACTATTTATTGAGCGATTTTTGTCTTACCTTGTGCTCTCGGTCGCTAAGGGTTGATTTAGCTAAGCCTAGTAGGCATATGATGAAGAGGGTGTGAATAGGTGGACCCTGAAATTAAAAATACTTAAATCACTTTCTTAATTATACAAAAGAATTCTACAATAGTACATATATATGTTTATACGAATAAAAAGAAATAAATATATATATATATACAGTGAAACCTAGATTTATCGTTTCCGCAGGGACCGGTTGGAAAAACCGATTATCGCGGGATAAAGATCATTGTGGACTATTATAGAAAAAATAGAAATACAGAGTGTTTAAATAGAACATGTTTATAAAAAATTCAAAATTCATAACGCCTCTTTGAAATAGCACACATTACTAATGTCTAATGTCAGTGTTTATACATTTTTTAGTCGGTGCGATAGGAAAGGATATTGGGTTGCATAAGCATCATTCTAGAATTCCTCGCTTGTAACCAGTTCGTCAATATTACACTAGATGGCGTAATTCGTACGGATGTATGTGCACACTACATCAAAGAAGCGGTATGAAATTTGAATTTTTTATAAATATGTTTTATTTAAACACCCTGTAAGTAATAACGTGTTAAAAAAACTTATTTTTTGTAATATTATATTCATAGAGTAGGACTCCATTTATCCGAATTGATGTTTGTCAGACCTGATCCGGATAATTAGAAATTCGGATAAACGAATCAATAACTAGGACTTGAAACTCCTAGATCTATGGTACGTCTTCAATCCTTTAACTGTCTTATTTCTTTAACTGTCATATTTAAAGCCCTAGATATTTGGCACGTCTTCACTCCTTTAAGTGTCTTATTTCTTTAACTGTCTTATTTAAAGCTCTAGATATTTGGTACGTCTTCACTCCTTTAACTGTCTTATTTCTTTAACTATCTTATTTAAAGCCCTAGATCTTTGGTACGTCTTCACTCCTTTAAGTGTCTTATTTCTTTAATTGTCTTATTTCTTTATCTCTTTTATTTGAAGCTCTAGATATATGGTACGTCTTCACTCCTTTAAGTGTCTTATTTCTTTAATTGTCTTATTTCTTTATCTCTCTTGTTTAAAGCTCTAGATGTTTGGTACGTCTTCACTCCTTTAAGTGTCTTATTTCTTTAATTGTCTTATTTCTTTATCTCTCTTGTTTAAAGCTCTAGATATTTGGTACGTCTTCACTCCTTTAAGTGTCTTATTTCTTTAATTGTCTTATTTCTTTATCTCTCTTATTTAAAGCCTTAGATATTTGGTACGTCTTCACTCCTTTAACTGTCTTATTTTTTTAACTCTCTTATTTAAAGCCCTAGATACTTGGTACGTCTTCACCCCTTTGAGTGTCTTATTTCTTTAACTGTCTTATTTAAAGCCCTAGATATTTGGTACGTCTTCACGCCTTTAACTGTCTTTAAAGCCTTAGTTGTTTGGTAGGTCTTCAATCTTTTAACTTTGTTAATCATAAAAATTAATTAAATCATTTAAGGCATTGATTCGAATAGCTAGCGATTCGAATAACTGGAGTTCGGATAAATGGAGTTGTACTGTATATAAAACGCTCTTTTTGGCATCGAAGCAGGAGTCCAAGAATCACACATTGAAGATTTATTTAAAGTTTGATTATAAAGTCAACAACTTTCGTTCGTTAAGAATTATTACTTTGAATACAATAAAAATCTATTTTCCAAATTATTGAGTAACTTCTGGTTAATTTGGGAAAACGTTTCTTGTCTATATGTATTTACACCCGTCAGGCCGGATATTAAACAATAATAAACGGTTCTAGTAAAAAAGTGTTATTAAGTTTTTGAAGAGTATCAAGACTGTTAGAACGAATAATGCGGTAAAACATGAAAATACAAAAGGTAAACGCGATTTTTAACTACATTGATTGCAGAGGCATTTGTCGGGACCGTGGACAAAAGACGATATATGCGGGAAAACGAAACTTGCGGAAAATCGAAACTCACGGGAACGAATAACCGAGGTGTCACTGTATAAAATATGTGGGTCTTTAAATGTGTAATGACAAGCTTATACATAGTAGGTTTCTGCAAAACCAGCATCCACGGCCTCCTATTAATACAGGTATGCTTATACGTCGTTGGCTTATACGTAAACAACAAGGAAGTGAATCGAGTCGCCTGGGGGCTCGATTCGGTCGACTAGATGTTCGCGCATTACGTCATCGGTCGCAGCCGCCTGCGTGGAATTGGGGCCCGTTGCACGTCGCCCCCCATAATTTAAGGTGCCTCTTGAGGCTCGCGATTTCGTACGTGTGCCGAGGCGGCCGCCTTAGACCACGTAGTAGGTCATTCACAGAGCCGATAGGCCCCCCGTCGCCCCCCCGAGACGTTCATTCATAGAATCGATGAGACGCAAATGCGGGGGACGAGACAACCGCAAGGATCATAAAAATCCAGCTGGCGCTGAATCGGACTTTATTCAACAGTCGAGGCGGCCATGGAAATGGGCGAAAACAAGTGAAAATCACTTGCTTGCTGCGGATAAGGTGTAGGTGCGCAAATGAAAGTCGGAAAACTTCTTCACCCGCCAGTTTATCAAATGGAACGTCGCATGATGCCGCAAATGTTATTATTATTATTACCATTAGTATAAAACGACTCGCAGCATCTAGTGAGCCGAGTGAAGGTGAACGGGTATTGAAAATAACACTTTGTAAGATGATACTAGTTGCGCTAGGAAAAAACAAGAACGAGCCGCATTCGTAGATTGCGGCTGTTTTACGGAAAAAACTGCGGATTACGTTTATGCACGTGGCATTATTGGCGATTTTGCTCGCTAAGTTGGTGAATATATGACTTTGCGAGTGTTCACGGGGAGAAAATCGAATGCACGAACCTTTAGAATCGTAGCTTAAACCTTGCACTTTAAGAATTTGAAAGAAGTTACTTAAAAGTGAAGACTTAGAAATTAGAAACTGAACAATTGTTCACTTCTTAAGAAGTGAAGTTAACTTACAAAAAAAAATTATGGTTTTCAAAAGAATTGACAGAATTGACGTCAAATGTCATTCGGCTTGAAAGTAAAACGACGAACTGTATTACCGACTCGACTAAAACGTCAAATTTTTGACAGTTCAGTGAAGTTGAAATGTGTAGAAAAGTTTTCTTCCTATAGGAAATTGCCCAACCGGAAGTGACAGTCGAGGACAATTTTTTTTAAGTCTTTGGGACGCCCTGTACATTGAGTATACAGTACGCTAGTATACAGTATGCTAGTATACAGTATGCAGTTTACAGTAAGCTAGTATGCAGTATACGAACGGACCTCCACTAGGGCAATTTTACCGAGTTTGAGGTAGGAATCTCGGAATTGCGAGCAGTGCGAGCACTCGATCAGTTTTATTGCAGCGGCCGAAAGGTAAAAAGTTGCGTTAGAACTGGTTGTTTGAATTAAAAATGACGGTAAGTAGACTGCGAGCCGGCTGAGAACAAGAGAAGGACGGCGAGCACCACAAGGGGGGTGCATGTACCGAATGTGACGCGCTCGTTTTCATTTGTTTCATGTATACCTACGGCGCGCGATTCGTTTGTTTTATTGCGGCGCCCGCTCGATCGCTGTCTCCTCTCCTATTATGCGCCGTTTATCTTTATTGCAACGTTAATTTCTTGGGGAAATATACCGCATTAACGTTGCACTTTAGTACCGCGAACGTCGTTTTTATTGTGGACGTCGTTTTAATCAATAAAATTTAATGTATCGAGAAAACAAGTTCAATGTTAGGCGGCTAGGGTTTATCGCGATTTTGGTTTTTAAGCGTTCGAATCATCGCAATTACATTCTAATTACGTAGCATTTAATAATTATCTATTATTATTAGCTTTGTTATTATTACTAATATAATATTTATTATTATTATTATTAAGTAGACACGTGGCCTATTTGCACGTCGTATAGACACGGCCCTTCTACCTTAATAAAAATGACGTTTTTGACAGGTGCGCTTGACATTGACAGGAGGTGAATTCTTCTTCTTTTTCATAAGGTAAATTCGACGAATGTGCGTATACGGAGGGTATCCTAAAATTTATCGCTTCCTATTGTCATTATTATTACCCTTCGTACCAACATTAATTGTTAGTCTTATGATTATTATTACTTATTATTATTATTATTAATCTTTTGATTAACATGATTATTATTATTATTAGTCTTTTGATTAACATGATTAATATTATTAGTGTTTTGATTGACATTATTATTAATGCAAAAGTAATGTACACGTGCAGCGCACGCAAAACAAGAGATATTCGCAACACCGCATTTAGCGAGCGGTTGTGTTCCGTCGCAGGCGACCTGATTTTGAAAACGCGCGGCCGCGAATCGTCGAGCACTCACCATCGTAGAAATGAGCCCCTGGGGCCTTCGGCGGGCGAAATGGGGCGTCGGGGACGTGGCTAGATCCAGAGGGCCCCGGCGCGATTCACATGTTTTCCACGGCACTCTGCGCTTTTCGCGAGGTTTCGAGCGGTCGTCGTGTTTTGTCAGCGGCGGCAGCGTTCTTGCGATCGAGTTACCTGGTGAAAGGTCACGGAACAACTGAATATCGCGATGAGAGAGATCGCTGCGCTGCTCCGCGGCCCTCCGCTCTTGTCTCGCTTCCTTCTGGAGGCTGCGAGCGAGGATTTGATCTGGTGGACTTTTGATTGGTATGATCGATGGCCAATCGAAAATCGCACTCGGGGATCACCTGTCGGCGATCCGGAGCTCTCTGGAATCGCGCCACTTTTAAATTATGTATTACGATACATTCATCAATATCTAAACGTACCTTCGACTCTCACAAACAACATCGCTATAATACAGGTCTAAATCTAATACTGATTCTGGTGAAAGACTGGTTATAGACTAACCAACGTTGAAAATAACGATCATCACAAAGCTTGACAATCAGGTTTTATGGTAGTTGTTAATATGTATACTGTTTTTCAATTAGGGTATTGCCCCTTTAAGGGCTTACAAAAATTGCCGTAGCGGACGGTATTTCACGTCCACGTGGCGGGGTATTGGTTAAAGTTTTCAACTAGCAATAATCGCACCTCGGATTCACCTCATCGGTTACGATATCGCCTCTGCGCAAAGTTGAGGGGTTGTGCTTCACATTCGATCTTCATTTGTTCATCAAACCAACTACGTAAATTCTGCAGTCGCTGGCGCCCTCTATGCGCCGGTAGCTCAGTTTCAGCGCTTGCGGTAGTTTTGTTGATGCCCGATAGATGTAGCACACATTGAAACGTGTTTGTTGCTATAGCGCTACATATTTTGTTATTATTACATTTTTAAATATAAATAGCATGGAAATTATATATTTCTAACATGTTTAAAGAACTGAATTTAACAAAATATGTATTCCATACGTTTTTTTTTGTTAACTGTACGCTAGAAAGTCTAAAAGCTAATACTAGACTGAACGTCAGATAACAAAAAATAGTTAAGAGTAAATTTAAACGGTCAAATAGTTCTGACGTTTCGTACGTCATAGGTGACTTTTCATGCCATGAGGTTCCGACTCTCCTTGATAGAGGGCGCATCATGTTACCGCTTCAGCAATCCCTGCACCCTTAAGATAACAAATAAAAAACAATTCGAAAATTAAAAACTTAACAAATCATTTTGCAATTTGAACTCTCTCTGCTCTTCGAAAGTACAATGGCTGCTTTCAGAAATGACATCTTCCGTAGCCACCAGCTATTAAAGAGAGAGATTATAATTTATTTTTAAATTAGTCGTTTTTATTCAACCTTCACAAAATTCATAACTAAATGTAAGACAACAATCACAAGGGATAATATAAAATCGTTCTATACTATCCAACCTTCAAAACAGAACTAAGTTAACATTGCATATTTCGAGTATTATCATTTATAAAAACATTGTATAAGGCGTGTTCTCGGAATGGCATCCGCACATCAAAAGAGATCGACTCTATTCTATCTCTCTGGCCTAATTTTGTTTTGTCTTCATTGCACGCATATTTTCATTTCTGCTGAATTTTGAGACTTACACAGGCTGTATTTAAATCAGCTGTTTAGAGCATTAACCCCGACCTTGGTTATTCTTTATACCACATTTACGAATGTAGGGCGAAAGTTGTAAAATTCTCGGATTAGTTTAGTACCGTGTATGTTTCGATAAAAATGCAGTTTACGATATTTGTGTTCGTACCTGGATAATAAGTAATGGGTGTAGTTAATAAACGAAATAAAACTGTAGATGATTAAAATACGACCTTTGCCTAAGGAGGCATTCCTAGCAACGTTTAGTGTTGTGTCCTATTATTTTACCATATTGGTAAGCTTTTATTGTCTTCATTATTTACTATTAGTTATGCTACTATTCCGAGAACGTAAGGTCGCGTACACGGTGAAAAGTTGCCAATTAGTTGTAAGGGCCCATAAGTAGATGTTTTTCATATGTGCACAGTAATCTATCAGTTTGTTCGAGTTTCTTACATCCACTTGACATCTAAGATTGCTAATTAATTATTAAAAAAGTAGAAACTTGCAGTAAATTTTAGATTAGAGGGTGTAACAAATAATAATTCCCTGTAAAAGGTATTGGCGAAACTTTTTTCTAAGTTGCTTTCACTGTACCAATAATCTATTCCTTCTTGGTTACTAGTAATAATAAGGAATGATTTCCTTTAACAAGGTATCTATGGAGTAACAGTAACTGCATTACCGGTGGGGCAAAATCTTTAAGAATTTTTTCCCCCATTAATTTTGATTTTAGGACACCAGTTTATTATACTTTTTTCATTGTTTAGTTATAATCTTATATGTGGTCCGATTTTTGAAAAGAGGAACAGAATCACCCTGTATGTTGGCAAACATTTTTCTCCTTGTACAGGGTGTCAAATAAGTCCCGGGGCGGTTGAATATTTCCTCAACTAATGTATTTTTGAAAAAGATAAAGGTTATTTCTGAAGTCACTGTCAAGAAGGAATTCAACGAACTCCTTCAATTTGATCTTAAGCTTGACCTTCAAGGTCATTTCAAGGTTAACTTGATTTTTTTAAATAGATACCTTCTTTTATAACGCCGACAATCGAAAGAGCGTCAAATTTTACGTTCAGATATGTACTGAAGTCATATGTAATGTTTGATCTTGTGGATTACTAATTTAAACTTGAGCAAGGGCTGGATATGTTTTGGAATAGAAGTTTTTCATTTTTTTTTGTAACGACCAAATTGAGAGGTTTCGGATAAAATGCACTTGGAAAACACACACAATTTGTAAAAAATCTTGTTAGTTTATGGACTTTAGAACACATATTAGACCATTAAAAAGGAGTATGGATTATTAATTTTCCAAATCAGCGACCCTCAAGGTCAAGCACTAGCTATGACTTCAGTACATATTTGAACGTAAAATTTCCCGCTCTTTTGATTGTCGGAGCCAAAAAAGGGGGTATCTATTAAAAAAAACAAAGTTAACCTTGAAATAACCTTGAAGGTCAAGATCAAGGTCAAATTGAAGGTCTTCGTTGAATTCGTTCTTGAAAGTTACTTCGGAAATGACCTTCATCTTTTTCAAAATTACTTTATTTGGGGAAATATTTAGCCGCCCCGGGACTTATTTGACACCTGATATATAGTTGACTACTTGGCACCTCTACATAATAATGTATAATTTTGTACATATTAATAATATTGATTTAGCTAAGCTTGTTTGGCTTTTCTTATCTAGGTATGGTCTATTGCTAGACGTTTTCATTCCCTTTCTACTACCATTGTTTGAAATTCGATTCGAATTTGTTTCAATCTAATTCCCTCCTCGTGAAGAAACCATGGAAACCAATATAATATATTATATATATTATATCATCAAGAAGTGTCAAAAACCGGAAGCGAGGTGCCTCGTCCATCTTCCAAGAAATTAAGAAAAACCACAACAAATGGTAAGTGGTTCTTCCAAAATATAGCTCACTCTCCTATGCATGTATAGCGGCTGTTAAGCGGCTGTTACACGGAGCGACTAATCGCCGCGACTAGAGTAGTTGCCATGGAAACGCATCGAAATCGCAATTGCCATGCCGCGTTCGCGACTCTCCTACTCGCGGCGAGTTGAATTGAACTTGTTCAATTCTAGCCGCGACTAGCTGATCACGTGATCTTACGCATCGCTTTTGATTGGCTCTTGTTAATACATGAATTTGACATCGACAGCCATTTGTAATACCATAGCGGATACAGTGAGATGGTCAAACGACGAAATTCTTTCTGTTTTAAATGTTTACAAAATACTCTGCGGGGCACCGAGGATGAAAATTATATAAAGAAAAGCGTGCGCGAAATAGAGTAGAAGCTCCTAGTCTGTCCCTCCTACCAATTCATTTACGAACCCATTTTCTTTTCACATTCTTGACCACTATATCTAGAGTTCCAGGCCTTAACAGTATAAGTCCCAAAAAATGTTTTTTTTATGGAAAGCATTAAAAAAACTTCTTATAATATCTTACTATATAAACAAATTACTATTATAATTTAACTACACACTCTCCTAAATTTGTGTTTGTTAGAAAATAAACGGAATTGAAAATTTCAAATGGCTCTAATGAAAAGTTTTGATTTGAGACATATACTGTTAAGGTCTGGAACTATAGATATAATCCACCATTTCCTCGCACACCAATCTTATTAAATGCCGCAAAACACGACGACGAGGACCAACGGACGACATTTTGACAAGTCAAACAGGTCTAGTTGTATGAGAATGGCGTTAAACATCAACTCAAACAAAAAAAACAAGTGAAATCGCGGCGACTACTCGCTAGAAACAGTCGCTTCGTGTAACAAGCAAATCGCTCTAACTAGTCGCAGCGGCGACTAGTCGCTCCATGTAACAGCCACTTAAGAGTGGAATCATAAACTACATTAAAAAATATTTGATACCTGTTTCGCCTTTTTGCAATCTGAGCCTTATTCATGCCATAAAAATTAATTGAAAGTGTGGTTTGACTATACTATTTCAAATATTCTATACAGTATGACGAAACGTCATTGGGCATGTGCATAGAGATGATGACAAGAAAGAAACCTGTAATATACCTTTGCACGCCTTAGGATTAGCATTGAGCATAAGCGCCATCTATAAATGGGGACCTGCATTTAAATATCAAAGTATGACGACATAATACATCATCATCACTGCCG